>OMOV01095414.1:0-11410 GCA_900312565.1 Beryx splendens | reverse complement strand
CGACGCTCTTCCGATCTAAGACTCATTCACTCTGTCAAGCAGAAGTCTAGCAAAGGTTACAACAGGTCTTTGCATGGTGTTGAGCTGTGAATTGCTTTTAAAAGAGCAACCCGGGGAGCGTTGCCAGGAGGCTCCAGTTATGAACAAGCCTGGTGGTTGCTTTAGCACTGTAGCTTGGCCTAGGAGGTCACGGATAGGGCCAGCAAGGTTCAAAGACAGTGCAAAGAGCTCTTATTAGCTCTGTTAAATCTCTTCAGTTTAGAAGTGGATCATTGGCCTTTCATTACACCAACAACCGACCATTAGATTGAGGAACACCACATGTATAGAAAGGCCCAATCTCAAACCAGCCCGTACCCACTACCACTTAACTACCAAGTGTCACTCCAAATCAAGTTACACTCACAGCTGTGGAGGTGCCCTCGGATGAAGGGGGAGGGTAGAAATGAATTGACAAACTATGGGACGACCTCGCCACTCTACCAGAACAATTGGAAGCCGTCATCACCATGGCAACCGATAGAAGCCCTGCTCGCGCGGCTGTTTTGCCGTTTCAAATTTTACGAGAGGCAGCGATAACAGGTTACTGTCACTGTGTCGCTGTAAACACAGAACATCCAAAACCATGAGAATGAACTGTGAAGTAAACTGGACTATTTTTGTTTGCAGACAAAGCCATTTACGAGTTTGCTACAAGTCAAGCGACCTTAAGGACAAAGTGATATTCGCCTTTTTTAGTTTTAAACTTCACCACACATTCCGTGATTTAGTTTGAGGCTGTAAAGTCAGCGCGAGGAAAACAAAAGGTGTGTGTGAATGATCAAAAATACTTGACAAAGTAGATGGGCGGAACTTAACATTTGTCTGGCGTTTCCTCAGGTGCGCTTCGTGCTAGCCGACGTTAGAGTCTGCATCGATGCAGACTCGCTATCGGAAGGGTTTAACAGTCCACTTGCACTCCCGCTAATTGGTTTGGGACGGCCCTTATTATGGCGAACCATCCCCTTGAACGCACAAATGGAGGCTGAGTGGCTGGGGTGAGGGGTTAGGGGCTGGTTTTGGATTGGGCCAAAGAGTCGTTCCTGTTCTTACCCATGATCTCTAAAGTGCAGGGTGCAGTCCTCAATCTCTCCATACAAAGAGAAGCGCTCTCTCAGTTCCTTCCGGGTCATCGTGCCCCGGATTCGACCAACATAAACAACCCTGCGCTCCTCCTGAGAGAGAAAAGCAGTCAGTCAGATGAAGTGAAAACATAAGAGAAAACAAAAACATGGTTTGTGTTCATTAGTACATGGGTCTCTATGAGCAAAATTGACTTACAATGGCTTTCTCCTTGCGTCTCTTCACTTCTTCGGTATCTTCCCTTAAACTGTGCCTGTAGACAGACCTATAAGAGGGACTGAAAGACAAAATTAAATTAGCATTTCATGATTTTCAGAATTACTGGTAGAAATGTATGTTACACAGAAGTATAAGTGAAGCTGTGCAAGAAACTTAACACCAGCTCATCTTACGGAGACAAAACTATGCAATCTGTGTAATGACTTTCACCCAGATGAATATTATGGTGTGTAGCGCTGTACCTGCAAAGGCTTCTACTCCAACTGGCTCGTCCCTGAGGGGAATGAGACCGCGACCTGGAGCGACTCCAAGAGCCAGAACGAGAGGAGGAATAAGAGTACCTCCTCCTCCTGGGAGGCGAGCGGGAGACGGAGGGAGAGGAACACGAGGAGGAACGGGAGGACGAGCTGGAACTGCTCTCAGAGTGACGGGGACGATACCTGGAGAGGGAAAGGAGGAGGGTCGTGATCAACATGAGGAAATCATAACCCCCAGAAATGGGTGCAGGATGTTGCATGGATGTCAAATATGTGAATGTGACATGTGACAGAGGGCCTCACCTTTTCTTAGGTGGAGAGCGTGATCTAGACTGAGAGGAGTGGGAGTCTGAATCACTGGATGTAGGGCTGGGGGAATGATGGGATCCTCTCTTTCTAGACCGACCCCTCTTCCTTTCACTGGGGCTAGACATAGGGCTGGGGGTGCGAGAGGCAGTCTGTCGACGGTAGGACCTCCCAGAAGCCCCTTGCCTGGGACTTCTTTCCTTAACGGTGGTATCGGTCTCCTGTCGAGCAGGAGAGGCGTCAGGAGTCTCCAGAACAGAGCTTCCCAAAGCGCTGTCCGTCATGTGATCCAGGGTCTTGGTTAGTGGAGATTCCTGTGTTTTTACAACCACAGCAGTTGTGGTGGTCTGGAGAGAGGATGCCGGGGCACCTGGGGCTGGCTGCGTAGTGGTTGTGGTGGGCCGCTTAATGGTTTTGATGGTGATGAAAGGCTGCTGTTTGACATTCCAGCGCTTGCCTGGCTCACCAGAAGCCCCCTTGTTGGGGAGGCAATAGTCATGGTCCATGAATGCCAGGTCGGGGGCTACAGTGGCAGCAGCAGCAGTAGGTTTGCTGCGAAACTTGATCAAAGGCAGAGGCCGGGCTTCTATCTGGATAACCTTGGAGGGGTTTGGCTTGGAAGCCTCAGCGGCCTTGCTCTTCCCCAGCAGGGCCAGAGGCTTCCACATCTGGTGGGGAGGGGTAGCAGGAGGAGTCAGTGCTGAAAGGGAAAGAAAATGTACCACAATTAAACCCATTTGACTGCTGAGTGTCAATCAAAAGCATTTGGCTTCACACTGATGTTGGACCCATTGAGTGTTGTGTACCAGGAGCGAAAAAGTATCTTAGAGCCTGATTTGAGAAAACTGTACTAGAACTCTTCCAGAGCATTTATTCTTTTATAGCGTTTCACATCTTATTTACAATTATCAACTTACAGAAAACTTGCAATCACAAAGTAAATTCTTATAAGTGACAAAAATCATGCTCCAGTTGATCCAAAACTCCAGATAAGATAATCATATGCTCTGTTACAATGACTGCTCAACAGAGAGCAGTCATGCTGGTAGCATGTGAGAGCATGAAAGCTGTCCAAGGGCAAAATATGCCCTAGACGGAAAGACTTTGTATTTTCATTTGCTCCTTTTACTTATAATCATATTCATACATCGTCATTTTTGGTATTGGGACATCACTTGAATTAGTCTTGCCAAGCTTTTGAAAGATGTTTGCCCTGAAAATGTACCTGCAGTGCTGGAGATGTCATTGGCTCTCACACGCTCCACAAACGTTTTCTCTGGAGCCAACTCAACACTGCAAAGCAAGCACAAGGGTCTGTTAGCACATATACATGTATACACACCTCAGTTTGTCTGAAGATGAGAATCCAGAAAAGTCAAGATGAAGAACATAAGCAGAGTGTACAGATCAGAGCTGACAAGGCCATTACCAGGGCCAGACAAACAGCAGGGTCTGAGGATTGCGGTAGGTCCTGGCGAAAGGTGGATATAGGCCACCTCCACACACACCCATACACACACACACCCACACACAATGCAAGTAGGATCACTTGCAAAGAGATTCCCAGAAACTGTTCCTCCAACACTCACACAGAGCAGCATGGGAGCTGTAGGGTAACTCACCTAGAGTTTCCTACAGTAGCTGCTCTACCAGAGACCTCCGGCACACACTGCTCCTCTTTGGCTGAGGAGAGAGGGAATAGGGAAGGGAGAGGATGAGCATAGGAACAGAACAGACTGGGAAAGGAACAGGGAAAACTGAATGATTGAAGATTGTGTGGATAACACGTTTGCTACACCAGGTAACATACTGTAGGCTAAACCGTACAACCTGCATTTCAGGCATAAAATGCAATGGCCACACTGTCTTTGGCTGGGTCACGTCATTAGTACGTATATCACATGACAAGCGGTTGAGAGTAGAAACTACGCTGTAGATATGATGCATGACCTGATATTTCTCATGGTTAAGATGTGATAAAACAAGTAGCAAATGGTCAGCAGCTGTACATTAACCATAGCATAACACGGGAACGGTGGTGTGATCACAAGCCCACTGAGTGTAATGGCACATGCCGAGTCTAGCCACTTGTTCTGGTTGGGGCCTATACATCCGCCCAGACAAAGACAGCAGGGCGAGAGTTAAATGGATTTGCAGACAGGGCAGAATTCCAGCAGCTGAGCAGACAAGAGCACAAAGCAGCTTCTCTGCCCCCCACAGCACCCATCTCTTAAAGGGGAACATTTCAGTGGAATAAAAAACAGAAACTGTCATGTTGCATCGTCAGAAGCTCTTAGAACTGGTCAATTCTCTATAACCTTTGAATCTAAAAGAAATTGTTTAAAATAGAGGATTAGATGAGCTGAAATTCATGCGAGCAGCCCAACGATATCTTTGTATCGTAGGCCACTTTTGTTGGACTATGAACTCTGAGGTGTCCTTGGTATATTATGTCTCTGCTGGTCCAAAATATTAGGTAATGGCCTTCTGGCTTGTCTAATAGCCCACTGCTGAGCATATGCCTTAAATCTAAACACAACAGACACTGGAGCTATGGAGTCCTTGAGGTGGCCACTTGGTAACCCCAGAAGTCTTTTACTCAGTCATTCCAACCCCTAACCCACTACTCCTATCCAGAGATAGCTCTGCAATACTATACACCACTTCCCGCCATGACGAAACCAGGGAAAGTGATACTCTGACCACATTTAGCATAGTACTGAACTATGTGGCCCACTAAGCACTTGGCCAGTACCACCACCCTTATACCAGCAATAAAGAACGTCTTCTATAAAAGCAACACATTAGGGAATGTGTGACTATCTCCTACATCGAATGGACTAAACATCAGATGAAAAGGATTGCCGAGCAAGAATGAGGAAATATAGAAATAGATGAATGGATACAGTAACATATTGTTTTGCATCTTTGATATTGCTCACCTTGGGTCTCTTCAAACTGCTCCAGCAGGCTGGTCAGATCAGCAGCTTCAATACCTAAGAAAAGTCATATCAGCCAAAGATTAAAATAACAAAAAACAGAAGGCACAACAGAATGCATTTCTTCACATTAAAAGGGATTTCTCTGCAGTCAGAGAGTAAAAGAAAACAAGATGTCAGAGCAAAAATACCATTTTATCAGTTAAAATACATGATCAACTTTAGGCTCACCAATCTCACTGGTGAAGGCCTCGATCAGTTCCTGTGTGGGACTCTTTGCCTTTGGGGGTTCTGGTGCTGTGGTGGGTCTCCCTTGAGCTCCAGGCACAACAGGGTCAGCCTTTAGGCTCTGGGAGGGGTTAGAAGGATGAGCAGCGTGGGAAGCACAGGGCTGGGTACCAAAGATTGTCGGTTTGGAGGGCTTGCTAGCAGACATGACTGGGCAAGTCACTGAGGTAGCAGCAGTGGGCTGAGGCACCTTCTGGGCAATAGCAGTGGGTTTCTGGGGGGCACTGGTAACCATCTGGGCAGACACAGTAGCAGCCTTGGGTTTGAGTGCCTCTGTAGTGGTTTTAGAGGAGACTTCACGGAGCACCCCAGACTGAGGGGATACAGGCTGAGAGTGGGGCCTTTCTACAACTCCACCCATGTCTCCTGAGGGTGCAGAGGAACACTGCCTGTCTGCTTGAGGCATGAGCTGAGCGGCTGGCTGAGAAGAGGACAGAGAGCCAGAGCTCTGAGGCACACAAGGCTTGACAGGGAGTGAGGTGGTATGTAGATGTGGGGGTAAATTCTTCTTAATGCTAAGTGCAGCAGCAGAAGGATTCTGGGGTTGAGAGGGTTTAGGAGTAGAAACTGGTTGTGGCACAGACACTTGTTGGGGTTTGGGAACTGGCGTAGCAGTGGCAACCTTGCTGGAGGAGGCAACCATGTAGGCCGGTGGCACTAACAGTGCCTCTGGGGTAGGTGGTGCCCCAGGCCCCATGGGCTGCCAGGCAGCTTTGACCTCCACCACTTCCTTCTTTGCCGACGGGGGGTGGGGGCGGCGAGCGTCCTTGGGGCTGGGGTCAGGCAAGCAGGGGATGGGGGGCAGCTCTTTAGGAGGCTCTGGAAGGCTGGGCCACTTGGTGCTGTGGTCTTCTTGTTTCTCCACCGGAGCAGGCTTCTTCTGCTGTCTGAGCCGCCGGTACTCCTCCAGACTGAGGGGTTTGGGCTTGTGCTCTTGGACTGGAGGAGCCACAGGACGGACGACTTCACCAAGGGGCAGTGTCGTCTGGGGTGTGACTGGGCTAGGAGGAGCTGAGTGGCTATCTGAAGACATAGGGACTGCCTGGGCTGCAGGAAGGACTGCAGAGGTAGCCGTTGATAAGACTTCGAGCTTCTCAGGTGCAGGGGGTAACTGTTTGGGTGTTTCATTAGCCTGCGGGGAACTCACAGCTGTGGGTGGACAATTAGGCTGACTCCTCTCAGGGCTAACATTTAACGGCAATGGGTCTTGCGTAGATGACAGAGATGTTGTGACTTTAACACTCGTGTCAGAGGGTAGTGTTAGGGTGGTGATTTCTGAGTGCATTTCAGTTTGGCATGCATTTAGTTTCTTATGTTTTGAAGAGGAAGGAGTCGGAGTTGAAGCAACAGGAACCAGTGGAACTTTGTTTTTCTTCTCTTCCTTGACTGGCCTTTTTTCTGGCTTCCTAGGTGATTCCTGTACTGACCTCCGTGCGGAGCTGCTCCGAAGGACCCTTCCCTCCACAGGTTCAGCTTGGTGCCCTTTCTTACTTTTCTTTTTCTTTTTCCTCCTTGAAGGGCTTTTCTCCATTATCTCTTCTTTGGGTCTCTTAATGGCCCTCTCATCTTTCACATCTGAACTTAGAGCTGGGGTCACAAGGCTTACAACCTTCCCTGGAGACTTACTGGCTGTGGCATCTTCATCATCAACAATTATATGCTCTGAACTGTCAGATGTCACTTCTTCTGTTTCGTCAGGAACTTTCTGTTCGTTTTCTGAGGAGTCTTCTAGTAGAGGCAGAGAGACAGGGAGACCCATGTCTGGGATCGCCAAGATGGGCTCTCCGTGTTCCCCCTGGTCCACAACCTCGAGCAAGATACCTCCTTCAGGCAACATCTGTTCCCCCTCTCCATTCTCCATACAAATGGCCATACAGTATGGGTGCATATGCCTGACCAAGTCCCCCAAGCTAACTGAAAGACCGTCTTCACCTTCACCCTCATGCTCAAGGGTGACGGGAAGAGGGAGGGTCAGACCTCCCCAGTCTAGCAGCTCTTTGTCTGGAGATGAAAGCTGTCTCTCTGGGCTCAGGGTGAGGGAGCCATCCTCCTCCTCCTCTCCATCACTCCTCTGTATAGAGCCTGCCTGTATCCTGGGGAGGCTCTGGGTGCAGAGAGGGAGACAAATTTCGAGTCACATCCTGACATCTAACAGTCTAGTACTACTAGATTTTCTTTAGAGTATGTGCAGGGAGAGCTACCTTTCCAGTTGATAAGGGTCTTGTGCTGCAGATAGTGTCTTTCTCTGGAGGGGAGCGGGACAGACACAGCAATCTCCTGAGCTAGAGAGTGAATGAAAAAAGCATTACAAATTACGCATACTGAATGAAATGAATACTTAACCACAATAGGGATAAATCACATTAATATACATTTAACACAATGGGTAAGATGTACTTTTACAACCACAGAGGGCAGCCGGTTAGGCTTCCACCCCCTTGT
The DNA here is from genome assembly GCA_900312565.1 of Beryx splendens. Taxonomy (NCBI): domain Eukaryota; kingdom Metazoa; phylum Chordata; class Actinopteri; order Beryciformes; family Berycidae; genus Beryx; species Beryx splendens. The sequence continues at coordinate 3,837 of OMOV01095414.1, read as the reverse complement.
AGAGCCCTTGTGAGGCTCCTTGACCCTGTAGGCTAAGTGGGGGTTGTGATGAGCAGGAAAGCACTTAGAGAGTTGTGTGTATGACAGCTGGGCACTAACCGGAGAAGGCTCCCTGCCCTTCTGACCTGACAGCAGGTCTGAGTCAGGCAGTGTGTCAAACGGGGACAGGTTCTCATCATCTACGTTATCAAGGATCTCCGTCAGGGCAGTTAGCAGCGTTGCCTCGCTCTCCTCATCCAATCCTTTAGCCTAAATAAACACATGAAAGTTAGCTGCAAAGTATGCACAGTGCACACCAGTATTGGGTGTATAAACAAACTGTACAATGCTTACATATAGAGTGACCATAACCTAAAGTTCAACTAAGTGAAATCAGTCTTGCCTCTGTTGTTGGCACGTCCTCAAAGATGGAAAGGATGGAGGGGTCTAAGCAGGTTTGAAGGGCCTCCAGAGTTTCTCCAGAGCTCAGCCCATCACTCTACAGAGAGGGAAAAGAAATTCTGATTTTCTGGACAAAAATCAAGGCTACATTCAAATAATGCAGCAGACAATAAACAGCCCGATTCAGGCAATGACCATCAGTTTTACTTCTAGATGCAGATTCGTTCCAGCAGGTGTGGCAGTGTAACAGTGCCTCTAATTTGTGTCTTTAGGCATCATGATATTTGGACAATTGTTATGCAATTTAAATTGTAATTGTTATTTGGTGGGTGGGTTGGACTGACCAGTAAAGTCAGATCATGCATTTGCATGACATCCCAGCATTTAAAAGAATGTAAAGCAACTGTGATCACTGGGGGGGAATAGGTACAAAGACCGGAGGTATGAGCTAAACCTGTTGTAGCAGAGCAGGATTCATAACAAACCCACTGACACCCTTTTAGCACATTATGCAAATAACATCTGAGGTCAAGTCAAAGCAAAAATTGGAGTGCAAGAGGCGGTAAATGAAGGCTATTTATTTGGTGGTTGGAACAGAGAATAAGCCTTAACTCAAGTTTTGGCATTTGAGAATAGACTCTGAAAAGGAAAGCCTAGAGGGAAAGGCAGGGCACATGTTTCTAGTCCCAGCTTGGAAGAGGAGAAAAACAAAATACCATGGCTCAGGCATTTTCTTTTATCCTTAATACACAACACTGAATATATTGGACATACGAGATTCCCATATGCACACATTACTGAGTGTTAGTGTTTTGGCTATGAAAATCAAAACACAAAACCCTTGAAAAGGATGAGAGGACAGATATTCTGGTGACCAAAATTGAAGTCACAATACTGGCAAGTTTGAAATACCAATGTGAACCCCTTACAGCCATTAGGCTATATCCTAAACCACGCAGTTCCCCATGCACATGATAAAAGAAATCGGCAAGCAGTCTACCATGTCTATGACATAAATACAGTAAGTGGGAACAAAGTTTGAGTTTACGTTCAAGATAATCACGTCAGGTAGGCCCACGCGCTATGTACAACTGATAACATGATGCAGTAAACTCATAGTGACCCACGTGTTTCTGTCCATACATTCATAGACCGTGCGCAGACATGTTTGTTCCACGCCTCACCCCGTCCGAGGCGGATACCCAACCCACGTGTTGCACTACAACAAACGCAACGAGGTGCCCGTATGCTCTCTTCCACGTGAACTTTACAAACCAGTAGTAACAAACTACAAACGAACAGGCACCACTTATAATCAACTGCTGATTTCAAACATTATGGAAGATATATATCATAACTAGACTGGAGAGAAGCAATTTACTAAATGCCGCCTATTGCGCATGTGTACAGGGACCCACATGTGACTCACCACGACTAAACCACATGTGGGATATACACCGATAAAGAATGAAAACTCTTTAGGCTGCAGCACCAGTACCAATGATCGCACCGATTCGGGTGATGGTATTCAGTGTGTAATATTAGGGGTCGCCATCATTTGTATGTGCATCATCATCAAGACCGATGACAAATTCCTGCAATGTGCTGGCATCCAGCCTATTGCCTTCATTAGGCAAAAATCACAGCTTAGCAACCACTGACAAGCAACAAACAGTAGACAGGTGAAGTACTGTAAAAGTATAAATCATTACTGGTGTGAACAATGAACACAAAGCTATTTGGTTGGTTTGCTGCGCTGTGCATTACCACGTGGGAATGAATCAGTTGGCTGGCCGGCAGCACGCAGGCTTTGCACATTACCCAGCTGATTGGGCTTGGATGTTACTTATAGGGATTAATTATACAATCGCTACATATGCCAAACCAATTACTAACATAAAACACAGCTGTCATTTCTCTTGTCAAAGAGATTGGTCATTTAAAAGGAGAAAAAAGCTACCTCGCTGCCTAGCCAGTCAAGCGACCCTCCCTAGCCATCTACGTTAACGTTAAATTAAAATAGACACATTTGCGATAACGTGTTCGGCTTTAATTGATAGATTTTACAATAACATTAAGGCATGGGGTGAGTTATAATCATCCCAAAACCAGGAATAGCCCACTTTCTAACAAGTTTGCTATGACACCATGGTTGTATCCACGTGTCACTTTTCCATGCGCAGTGGACAGCTTGTACACACCACGGTCTGCGCTGGGGATAAACATTAGGCGCAACAACTAACAATGAAATCATACATCAGGCAGCAGCGTCTAGTAGCTGTTCGTTACCTCGGCTAGTGTGTCCGTACAGAAAAAATCCATATTGCAGGCAGTTAAAATCTCCTCGCCTGCTCCCCACCGCGCCGCCATCTTGCAAGTACTCTCTGTCCTGCCCCGACTGGCCGCTAAAGTAAGCTCCGTATGAAAGTAATGAATCGCGCATTGGAGGAACAAGCAAGCCGGTGGGAGACACGTGGTCTGACATTCCCGGCAAAATGACGCAAAATGACGCAGAGGGGTCAAAGGTAAAGCGAACCCATCTGAGCTCTAGCTTTGGTTTCATCTGTGCTGCAGAGTGAAGAGGGGAGAGAATGCGCACCGGCACGTAATGTATAATTTAATACTATTATTAAAAATACAACTTAAAGTTAACAGTGAAAATATCATACCCTATCACAAATCAATCACAATCATTTGCAAACAGGGGGACACTTTACAATAAGCGTACAACAGTTAATTAACTGTTAACCGTTAATTAACCCTTAATTAAGGGTAGCTAACCCTTAATTATTGTAACCTTATTGTAAAGTGTTACCGCAAACAGCAACATAACGAAATACATCACTTTTACCTTTTTACCATTTGTTGACGTTTTCTACGTACTCCGCCCCCTAACGTCACTTCTTGCCAACTTTGTATCACATATAGTTTAGTTTAGTTTATCTTTATTTGTTGTAGAGGGACAACGTACATTAATGAACATGTAAATGTACCCAATTATAGCCAACAGGCTAATTTCCATTGGCAGTCCCCCTGCCAGGAAGAAATAGGCTTTGTACCTATAAAAGAAGGGTTAGGCAAACCTTATCTAAAAAACATGCTTATACATCACACATATCCATAAACATCCCCTTTACATTGCATTACATAGAGTCCACCCAGTCCCAAACATTGAGTCGACAACATAATCAAACATTAATGGTACCCAGAGTTCCCTAATGAACACAACGTTGATTATTGATTCGCCATGATTTGAAATTATTTTTAAACGTGTTGTAGGTAGTTGATTCTCTGATGCTTTGTGGGAGCTCATTCCATGCATGGGTTGACTTGACTGTAAAAACCGACTTTCCAAATTCACTTTTCCTGAAAGGGATTTCACAGTCCCCTCTAGCTGCCCCCCGGGTAACTCTATTTTCTACTGTTCGAAAGCGGACTAGGCTGCATAGTGGAGGG
>OMOV01095409.1:0-16702 GCA_900312565.1 Beryx splendens | reverse complement strand
TTCATAACAGGGTTTTTCTGTATGTTGTGTGCTCTGTTCGATCGCGTGTATGTGTGTGTGTGTGTGTGTGTGTGTGTGTGTGTGTGTGTGTGTGTGTGTGTGGGTGTGCAAGCAAGCTCACTATGACAAACAGAAATGATTTGTATTGCATGTGCTCCCTCACCTTCAGGTATGATCCATAGTACTTGGTGACAAAGGGACTGTCACACTGGCTCAGCACCGTGATCTCCTGTTGAATGTCTTCGATCTCATCCTCCGCTTCCTCCAGGTCTATGATTTTGATGGCCACCACCTCTTTAGTGCGGTTGTTGATGCCCTTGTAGACCTCTCCGAAGGAACCCTTCCCAATCCGCTCCTGCTTGGTGAAGTACTCCTCTGGGTCCAGCCGGGAATTCTGCACCACCGACGGCGAAGAGAAGAGCAACATTATGAGCGGACGCTGTGACAACACCGCACAGAGGTTTGTGTGTCTCTTATGTCTTACTACACTACAGCAGACAAAGTATATGTCGAAAAGCAAACAAGCAATTTCTCTTATCAATGCACTTTTAGGTCAGGATAATTAGACCTGATACTGTTCAATCTATCATCTCCACGCCTCTAATAATCTCATTCATTGCCCAAAATAAAAGAATAATGACTGGCTGACCTATCTTATCTTATACATCTGTTAAGTCACAGCCCATATAATGAGCTGTACTCTAGATCGAACCTCGTGCCAATATGTAATTCAAGAGGCATGACACTTGTGAGTTCAGTGGGTTCCCTCTATAACATGAGGAAATGGGTGATGATCTGAATGAGTGAAGGCACAAGAAAAGGTCATAAAATCTTAAACGTCGTGGTAGATGACAGCTAAAAATTTTAAATATTACAAAGCGATATTTTAACATATTGCTGTATAGTATCATGAAATGAAGAGCTGCCTTCTGCTTTCATTCATTTATTAGGTTGTTGGTTGCTTTATGTTCATCTTATCGCTGTCGACAATGGCCAGGAGGGGAAACTTAACCAATTTCGGTTTTGTGTTGTACCAAATTTTACCACTTGCTTTGTTCGTGTTGGAGGCTCAGACGCCCCCACCCACCTATTCATCGAAAGCCTAGCAGTCATGGGGGTTCGCCTTGTCTGGGAAAAGCAGGGAGGTGACAGTTTCGGAAAGGAGGATTTCGGGTACCTGGTTTTGCATGTCTCGAAGGTGTGCCATCCCCTCGGCAGGTCTGACAGGAAAGGGACAGCCGAAAACCCCCTCTCTCTGTCCGCGTCCCGAAGTTGTCAAATCCTTCTCTCGTTTTTCCCCTTCCCTCCTCTCCCAACTCCTTCAGTTAGCTGTCTAGGAAGCTAGGTGGCTAGCCAGCTAGCCAGCTAGATAAACACCCAATCTGCTGGCTTCAACGGGGCTGTCACTCCGCGTACTGTTTTCGGCCTCCAAGTCCAACGGAGGGCTCCCCAGCCCGGCGACAAAGCGAGCTGTGCGCCGTGTGGCTCCGTATATCCGCGGTAATGAACAGAAGAGGAAAAAATGCCCCTTCCGTATATTAATATTTAATTCATTTCAAGGAACGTCCAGCCTGTTGTTCATTTGAAGCTTGAGGAGGACAAAATAATGGCCCAGACAGACGACGCATGCGCATTGGTGTGTTTGGTGAATGGAATTGTGGGAATTGTAGTTGTCTAATTCAGCACCCATCACAAAGTAATATTCACTACATCACTTAAGAAATCATCACAAATGACTACACCTTGAAGCAAAGTCAGTTTTCATTTAATAACTAATCAACTAACCACTCACCTTGCGTTTTGAATATAACTCATGTTCATCTTTTGTTTCCCCCTTTTCTGTCTTTTACAATTTTTGGTCCTCTCGCCATATCTATTTTCGTATCTTTTCAGAGATCAAATGGCTAAATTCATGCTTTAAAAAAAAAGTATAACTGCTTGTTGTTTAGATTTGTGGTTGTTGCCTCATGTCAGTCATCCACTGGTGTCCATAGTGCACCCCTTCTCTTTATTTACCACTACATCACTGATTGTACTGATTATATTAAATTTCATCAGGAGACAACATTTGCTGGAGAAAAAAAAATATGATAAATGTTAGCAGTGAATAAAGTGTTTATCTTTTTTTTATCGTTTTTATTGCTTTGTTGTGAATTTTCAAGATCAAATCACTGAGTGGATGTCAAATCCATTGGTGGAATGTCACAAAATAGCTTTATTAGTATTACGAAAAGCATTTACACACATCAACATCCAGAGATGAGAGTTTGATGATACTCTAGATAATATAATCACATGAATCAGAAAGATTTTGACCTGTCTGCCATTGGTCACAGCTTTCTAGTCAAATGTGCTTTATACAGCTGGAACAGACCAGTTAGGGTTTGAGTGAAGGTAACACTGGCCAAAACTGTTTCAAATTAAAATGTTGCAGTAATTAGCCAACTATTAACAGACGGTATGAGCCAGAAAGCGCTGATCTCCAGTGTTGTGAATATGATAATTGTGTGCGCTCGTTTTGTAACCTGGGTGGCGCCTGCTGCGGGGCGCGCGCTTGGATCGACGGGATATCTTATAGGCTCCACCCCAGCGGCAGGTCATGTTAAAGGAATAGAGCACGCAGCTACAAGCTAGTAGCTGGAGAAGCGGTGTGTGTTTTCGGTCTCGCCGTGTACAGCCGTTCCGCTTGATGTGGCTAATGTTAAAGGACGACCAGGATTTCGACAAATGACATTTTAAACCAAACACCGTTGAAACACCGTGACGGTAAGCGGCCACAGTAACGCGACAGCTGCAGTGTTAACTTACATTAGCCAGCGTGTTAGCGGGTGTCAACGCACATCTCACGCGCTTCGTGCAGATGACGTTACACATGAAGGTATCAACATTAAGGCTTGTCAGACAGGGTATTTGTGGTTATGGCAGATATTATGCTATGTTCGATTAGGCCGCATTTGGTAAATTGGCGTTCAGTGGTAATAAAGCCATGTGTCAACAAATACGTCTAATGTTAACGTTATACAATTTGACGTAAACTTAATATGTTATTTCTCTGTCTGCTACACCCCTCATCCCATCTCATGACATCGGGCTTATTTTGGTTCCTCTACGGGACATGCCCCAGTGAGCCGGCTAAGATCCTGTTTTGGGCAGTACCGTAATACTCCTCGCCGCTGAGCCTATTAGTAAGGGCTAAATTCAGCATATTTGTCGTTTTAAAAAGCTGTCGCTTTAAACTATCAACAGCAGTTCAGGATTGCAGGCCCATGACACTCACATAAGGGAGGGGCAAACATACATCATAGATGTGAGCTTCAGTGCCATCATATAACATTTGACAGTCCATGACACTATCACAATGCCACCACATGCTGATGTACATCAAGTGTAGCCTAAATTTTTACCTACACTGTGAGTCTACCCTTTAACTGTTGGCCATGTGTGAGTGTTTCCCCTCTCCTTGCGTTTGATGTGTCTGCAGGCTGGATGAGTGGGCCAACCTTCCCCGCCCCCTCTGCGGAGATGGCCGAGATGAACCGCATCCATTATGAGTTGGAGTATACAGAGGGCATCAGCCAACGCATGCGAATCCCCGAGACCCTCAAGGTGGCTCCAGAGAACCAGCCAGGGGCTCTGCCGCTCCAGCAGCCCCTGCCCTCACACACAACCCTGATGCAGGTTCCTGAGAGGATCGTCATAGCAGGTGAGCACAGCAGACTGGACTTCAACAGAAGCATGTATGCATGTCAATCTTAACCAGGTGCTGGACAGAATAGAAAGCAAATGTAGAGTCTGCGTACTGCAAGTTGCTCCCAAGTTGTAGTGTGCAGACTCTACTCTTGTCTAAAACTGCTCCAGTGTTACGACCCATGGAATTTCAATTAAAGCAAAACTGTGGCAAGTGTGCTAACTGAACATGCTGTGTGAGTGGCTTTGTGTTTGATGAAACTCTGAAGGTTAATCATATCATTGCTTTGCATTAGCTTCATTTATAGCTTGAAGTCGGTAGGCCACAGTGTCCCATCTCAGATTTCCTTCCTCTCCTAGTATCTTGACCAACCTGAACTCTTACGGTCTTTATTTTTCTATCCCCTTCTTCTCCTCACTTCCTCCTCAGGGGATGACGGGGACCATCAGTACTCTCGTCCCCGAGACTTGGACCTGATTCAGTCCACCCCTGCTCTGGACCTGCTGAACATGAAGGCCCCGCCGCGCGTCCTCACCCTTACAGAGCAGCCGCTGGACTCCCTGGAGACTGAGCAAACTCCCCCTGCACAGACCCACGCCAGCCAGGTGGTAAGTGTCAAATCAAGGTTTCTATTCTGGGTCTTTTTTATTTCTTGTTATGATGAAGCATTACTTCCTGAATTCACTGAATGGATGAAACTGATCCCATGTAGGCTAATGGAACCAACCAGCTTGTGTTGTGTCCACGGAGTGTGGTGTTATAGTACATATATGTAGTTTGCTATTGAATATGGGCTGTTCTTTTCTGATTTATTAAATAGTAGACTGTAGATGCTGAGGGTTACAAATGGTGGGTTGGGAGAAAGGTCACGATGTGGAATTAAACCCACAATATCACAAGCAAATTGTATGTGTATGCATGTAGAGCCTCCGGGATACCTTGTCTACTTGATTTTGACAGTATTATTGCACTGCAATCACATCTGTCACTTTGTCGATGAAAATGTTTAGTAATCAATATTAGTAATCACCCAGATTAAGTGCGGACGGGGGTAAGGCCATAAAGTGAGAGTAGAAATGATTAGATGGTTGAAATCCAGGTTGACCCAGTATGGAAATTTGAAGTGGAAATGAATTTTTGACCAGAAAAGGTAACACTAAAGCTGCTTTCTCATAAATGCCACAGCTGTGTCCTTAAACAAGACAGTTAATCCACTGACTCCTCCAGCAAAGTTATTTATGACCAGCAGCAATGCAATGCTGCTGTAGTAGTGTTGTGGACATGTGTGGCCCCTCCTCCCCTGATCCTGCAAAAGTGAGGTCACTTCTCAGTTGCTGACCTCTTGGCCAGGTACGTCAACTGAAAACGCATTACAGCAAAGGCCTGGGGTAGTAGTTACAAGGGGAGGTAAGGTTATGCACATACTCAAATTCACACGTGGGAGCTGCCCACTACAGCTGGTCTGCTACTGTTGGATATTGAAGCAGCTCGGCTGGAGTGGTTTGGGTTAAGCACTTTGGTCAAGCAGTGAGAGTGTCTCATCGACTTCCACCGCCCAGACTCTCCCAGGAACTTCTGGTCATCAGCGTCTTTCTTTTGCAGATTTTTGTATGCCGTAGTGGAGGTGCACAAACACATGATTTGGATTTGCGGACCCCACTCTTGACTATGAGATATTGAGATAACAACACGCTACCCGAGTTCTCACGCCACGCGACCCGCACAAATCTCCTCAAAAGGTTGCACACTACTACAACATGGAACCAAAACAAACATGGAGGTGGAACAGTTTTCTTTCCACACTTCATGTATTTTTTCCTTCCTTCCACTCAAATCTTACTGGTTATTCCCGCTCCCCGTTGCTGAGCTCACTCTACAGGCCTAAGTCAGGACTTGTCCAGAGTCGAGTCGGCAGACAGGTTTTAAGTAATTGTGACGTACTGACTGGTCTGAATCTAGAGGGAGGCAAGAGATTAAAGTCCTCAACCTTCACATACTACTAGATAATCTGTGCTGACTGTCCACTGCGACCGGCCCAAACTAGCGTGGACTCGATTCAATCCAGAACATCAGTCCTGCTGGCCAAATGGTGGCTATAATCGGTCTGATAGCTGTGTAGCGTGTCATGTCCTGCTTTAAAGGGAAGCTAAAAAGAACACAACATTGGGTTTTAAATTGTAACTCGATATGCAAATCTGACATTGTTTCAAATCTATGCATCATTCATAGGCCCATTTTCATTCTCGGTCTCGAAGGGAACGAAGCGCCAGCGAGAACCTGTCTGTCCGCCTCAATGGCCAGATCAACAGAGGTGATGTAAGGTAAGCACCCATCCACAGAGCCTGGCTCTTCTGTCCCAACGCTGCTTCTCCGCTTTTGTCCTTTCTCGCTGTGTTTGCCACCTCTTACCCTTTTCTGGTTTCACTCTCAGTTGCTTAAAAAAAATCTCTTCTTCTTTCTTTACTTTTCCTCCGCCTGCTAGTGTAACCCCGTCCCCCTCTGCCCCCCCAGTCCGGGTGTGCCCCCCTCTCTGCTCCCCTGAGGACGTCAGCATCAACCTGTTCACAGCCGCGGGGTTCCTGTCTTACTTCCAGTCAACCACACGCCGGGCCTACCAGCAGGTCCTCGAAGTCCTGGACGACAACCACCGCAGGTAACGTCTCTCCTTTGGCCCTGAAGTCACATTCTAAGATACAACAGCATAGTATGAGCAGGTTTTCAAAAACATAACATAGAAGAACCATTATAAATACATCACAAACATTACCACACCAACAAAAAACAACTGAACATGTACAGGAGATCATTTCAAATGGATAGAAAGCTGTACAAAATATCACATAGGCAAGTGCAAGAGCTAGTTATGTGTGAAAATTCAGCTTATCAATGGCTGTGCAAACAACGGAGACAAAGGAATCTCTTAGTCATGTGACACGGCATGGGCTTTCCTTAGCTTCTGCCTGTTGTAAATGTCAGTGAGCTGAGCCTGATTCACACCAGTGACTTTACTGGCCACTCTGACAAGCCTTTTCTTTTTTACACACACACACACACACACACACACACATATATAGGGCATTTTCACCTTTATTTGACAGTTGAAAGTAGAGACAGACAGGGAAGACTGGGAGAGAGGTGAATGACATGTGACAAAGGTCCTGGGTCGGACTCGAACCCAGGACGTCACACTCACACGGCATGCACCACAGACTCCTGAACCACTAGGATGCCCCCTGCCAAGCCTTTTCTTATTGGCCAATGTCGGATTCCCAAACCTGACAGTATTAGATTTAGGACCATCAGGACAGCCCCCAGGCCCTGTTTTTATAATCTGTTGTGGTCCTTGTTCTATGTCCATTCATATCATTTTCATCATTGTCTGAGGATGCATTCTGTAAAATACAATGGAGCTGTACAAATGGAGCTAAAAATTTTCTCAGTCAATTGGCGTGCTTTAAAAAACGGTAACAGAAATCCTGTGCTAGTATTTTCCCTTGTGATGGGTCGGTTATCCAGTCCGGTCAGTCGTCTGCTATTTTAGCAGAGAGGCTAAGCACTTAATCCGCCGTCCTTGACCTGTCCTTGCATGCACATAACCTGAGAGGGTTTGACTAATAGAAAGGCAATATGAAAGCTGTATAGAAAGCCCTGTCATCTCTATGATTATTGATCCAAACCAGTGACACACTGCAGTCATGATGTTTCACCTCTGAACTGACATCTCTTTGAGTGGCAAAGGGTTTAACCGTGAAAGCTGACCTGCAGAAATGTTAATGAGCCAGGTGTTCATTGTCCTATTGAATACCTTGAACTGCCAACCACATGTCATGTGTTTACTTGAACAGTACAGTGCATTTTAATTGTTACTGAGGTGTGTTTTACCCCACCCCATACTCATATGCAAGTTAAGTTAAATTGAAGGTAGTTACTGTATTTATGCACCTAGACGAGGCTGAATTGTCTCAACATCATTGCCCTTTTCTTGAGCCTTTACTACAGGCCAGTCCAGCCCTTGAGTTTTACCCCTGGTGTATATCACCGTGTTATCATTACTGCCCATGACGATTTGTTGTCCTCCATAGGACCCAGCTGGACTTGGCCCTGGACATGGCACCTGATGACTCTGGTTTAGTGGACGCCTCCTCACTACGACGGCAGGTAATCTCTGACATGAGCCCAAAGACTGATGCCCTATGTTGCTGAAAAGTGATTAATGCTTTTACTGTGCCGCTCTGTACCTGTGCTGTCATGGAAAGAAACATATAACTTACTGTAATGCCATTCCTTGCTGGTCAGTTGACAGGATCAATCAAAAGATATCTGAAAAGCTGATTCCTGGTTTGTTGAGTTGATTGCTTCATTGAGAAGCTTCTTTAAAGTGAATGTCTGACTCCTGTGCGGCCGATGTGTTCGTTCAGATTGTGAAGCTGAACCGCCGCCTGCAGCTGCTGGAGGAGGAAAACAAGGAACGCTCCAAGCGAGAGGTGATCCTGTATTCTGCTACAGTGGCATTCTGGCTCATCAACACCTGGATCTGGTTTCGACGCTGAGATGGGACGAGGCTCCGTCTCCCAAAATGTTTGGTAGCCAAAGCAATTCCTTGTTTAACATGATAAATCTTTTGCACAGCCACAGTATAGAAGTTGCTTACAGTGATGCCTCCCATCATTCCTCCTCGTGAGAACAGACTACAGACAAACTCATTTAGAAACAAACATTTGTAAATGAGACGTTTTGCAGTTTGAGGAGAGATGTGGAGGAACAGGTTTACAAGGGGAACAAGGATTTACCTAGGCTACACATGTTTTGGGAACCCAGCCCCGAGCTGGAATCATAGTTACAGGACCAAACGTCAGACCTGTCTTGTCTAGTTTGAAGTTGTGGTTCAGTAGTTTTGTCTAAAACTACCTTTTATTCTTTAAGTGTCAAAGTAACAAAACTAAGTCTAGAGATGCCATAACATTTGCCCTGAATGTCCTTTTGAGTTCCATGTTACCCAAAACATTTCAGTCCTTATGTACAGTATTTCAGTATTGTTGAAATGTTTTAGTTTTGTCCTTAGTGTCTTTTGGTTTTGTTTTGTTTTTGTTAACTCTGAGGCAGTCACATGCCTGCTGAGTTAGTGTGAAATTTTGATACCCAAAATCCGCTTGATGGAGTGATTTCAAAACCACTATGGATATGATACATATATATATATATATATAACTGATAATTTATTTCTATCTTGTTGGTACAATCTGAACTTGGATTTCCAGAGAATTTGACCAAGTGTGTTTTTTCCAACTCGGATGATGAGTACCCGCAAGAATAAAAGCATGAACTATAAGTGTTTTTATTCATCATGCTGTGTGATAGAAGTCTTTGCGCTACTGTTTGTATGATCATGTGTAACACATGCCTGTGTATATGAAATATTTGGTCTCATTATTTTTAATATTGCAATAAATGTGTATATCATGGAGATTTATTTATCACAAGTAATATGGAGGCATCAACAAAATGTTCTAATGATCATTGGTTCCATATTTGTTTATAAGCGCTGTACTTATCTCAAATTCTTTACGTAAAACCTTTTATTTTCTTTATACTATACGAATACATTCATTGTTTGTAAATATTTTGCTGTAATAAATTATGGATGTTGATATCAGTGCTGGCAGATCCCTGTCTTTACAACAGTGTGTTTTCTGATGCCCCGATGCATTTTAATCGGATATCGCCTTACAAAGTGGTTTAAGCATTTAGCACACAAACATCTACAAAAGTACAAAAGATACAACAAAACAGGAACATACATAAAGTTTATAGGCTAGGTCAAATACAGTAGTAAATCTTAAGTCTTTTTGTTCTTTAGTCCTTTGATAACTTAATATTTTTTTAATCAATAAGGAAGGTGGAAAAGCTGGTAGTGGCATCCGACTAGGCCTATATGATATTTTCCATATAATTTTTTTTTTGTGTTGTTACTCTTAAAATACACCCATTTCCTTCCAAAAGATGTTTGTGCAGGTACATTCTTAAAATAAATGTGGAATGGTCTTGATAGATTTACATAACACAATTATAAGCAATTCTTAGCTGAAGTCTCTCTAATGTGCTGTTACATGTATCCGACTTTAAACACTTCTTTTATTTTGTTATTTATGCATTACTTTATTATTCTTCCATATGCTCTTCCGATTATAACCAGGGTACAATGAGAGCCAAAATAACTTGGATGGTGAAGCGTTACTAAACATATTCCTTATTAGAAGCCATTTTACCTCTTACTCTACTGATGAGCACAGAGGAACAAACATCTTTACATTTTGTCGCTCCTTCAGTTCTATTCTTCATTATAAATAATACTCCAATAGGAATTGCTTTATAAACAATATTATATTCATGAATAGAAACAGGAGTGTGATGTTAATTCCAATACATGATAATAATCGACCTGTTTGTTACTGGCGGCTCCTCAAGTGGTTGGAACGCTAACCGGAAGTTACAACGACAACAATCATTTTCTTTTCTTGGCTTAAATTTATAAAATAACATTTTTATAGATGGTAAACAATCAAAGAAAAGTGGAAAATAAAGCTAAAATAAATATCGGTTCTACTGTTGATTTTTAAACGATTTATTTCCCGACCCCTCCTCCTCCTCCTCTCTGTGTCTTCAGCCAGTCGCATCACTTCCCTACTTTATAAGAAACAAACATACCTGGCCAGTACAATGGGGATTTCTAAACTGGCAGATTTGATTCGCACAGATGCACCGGGGGCTATTTCCCACAAAGACATCAGCGACTACACAGGTAACATGCCTGACATTGCTCTGCTTGTTGTTTCGCGTGTATGGGTCATTCTCTGTGTTGGGTTAAGATGGTAGCTAACGAGGCTAGCATGCTGTTACACTCCGGCTACAGCAGGAGCCAGCTTTCCACTAGTGTTAGCAGTGCTGTTATTATGGCAGACCGTAGCAGCCTCTTCAGTCTGGTGGACCGTGGTGTCCCTCAGTGGAGATGCTGACGGGGCTGCTGCTGTGTTACACCCCACAGGGAAAGTCATTGCGCTGGATACCTCTATCGTTATGAACCAGTTCCGTACAGCAGTGCCTTCACTTCATCTGCTAAGGTGAGCACTTTGGTGACCTTTTGTTTTTTGACAGCTCTTGTTTCAGACTAGCGCATCACACATTGGTTCCCCCATTCAATTGTGCCAGACTGAGTTTATTTCCTAGTAGGGTATGCCATTTCTGTGAGATCTAAAAATTATTAATGTTATCTTTATTGATCACTAAGCTTTGACAATATACTGAGCTGTACTCCATGCCAATAAAGCTCACTGAATTGATTTGAATTGAACTGAAATATACTTGCTCCTCTGTATTGTTTCCTCTCTCTAGCCCCCTGACAGGTTTGTTCTTCCGCACGCTCACCTTCCTGGAGCACGACATAAAGCCAGTGTTTGTGTTCGATGGAAAGCCTCCCGGGGAAAAGAGAGCTGTTGTAAGTGGCATCATGAGACTGGATGTCCTGTGTTGACTTGATTCTAAACATGCCAAGACAGTCAAGGGTCAGAGGGAGACAAATCCTCCTTCCTCCTTCCATGTGTTTGTAACGGCAAGGGGAGCTCATCTTGTCCACATGCGTTGATATAAAAGCATTCAAAACAACTCTTGACCAGTGCGATATGATGCAGACAGCAGTCACCTGTAGTGTGATATGGATGACAGCAACCCTCGCTGATTGAAGCTTCTGTGTTTTTCCTGCAGCTTGAGAAACGAGCTGAAGCAGCTGGTTGGAACTCCCCCAGCCACTCCGGCACAGGTAAGGATAGAGAGTACAAATGACTAAAAAATCACAATTATTTGTAGGACTCATTTCAAGATTCAAATTTTTAGTCGTTGAATGTCAGTGTCCTTGAGTGATTGTTGACTCTTCCCCGCTCCCTGCAGCATCCTCTCAGACCAAAGACTGTCTCCACCTCCTGAAGCTTATGGGTGTGCCCATCGTCCAGGTGCCGTCTGCCACACACTGACATCTTAAAGCAGCGAAGCAAACTGCTATTCAATCTGTGTTCATTCTGTAATGTATTCTTCCTTCTCCTCCATTAGTCCCTACACTTTCTCTCTCTCTATTCTCCCTGCATTTACATCTTCTATACCTCTCCCTCTTTTCCCCCTCTCGTCTGTTGCTCCAGGCTCCAGGGGACGGCGAGGCGCTGTGTGCCCAGCTGGTGAGAGACGGCACTGTGGACGCCGTGGCTTCAGAGGACATGGACACGCTGCCGTTCGGAGGGAGCGTCCTCATCCGCCAGCTGAACGCCAAGAGGGACAGGTAAGAGCTGTACTGCTGATTAAGGACATATTCATGCACTGGTAATGCACGTGTCTTGCAAGTAGGTGCCCTCTAGACATGCATCATCATGTGTTCATGAAGATGCTGATGTTGTAGAGTTTAGCGAAGGAAGGACTGAGAGGTTTGTGACCAGCTCTCATGCTCATATCTCTCTTCTTCACAGTGACGTCATTGAATATTCTTTACCCAAGCTTTTAGACATTCTGAAAATCACCCATGAGGAGGTAAGACCATAGTATTCATTCAGGTCTTCTGATTTGAAGATTTTTGAGAATAGCATGGCTCATACTATCACTGCCCAAGGATACTCTATTCAATCATACAACCCCATCTGATGTGTTTCCCCCCCACCTCTCTACCAGTTTGTAGACCTGTGTATCTTGTTGGGCTGTGACTACTGTGACAAGATAGCCGGTTTGGGCCCTAAGAGAGCTCTGACCCTGATCCAGCAGCACCGCACCATAGAGAAGGTGGTTTTGCATATCAAGAGAGAGGTACTAGATGGACTGCCAGCGGTTGCTGTTTTTCTTTCTCAAATCTGTTCTGTATGTACCGAATGTGATATTAAGTTTCTCATGTGTGTCGCCCTTCAGACATATCCTGTACCACATTTTTGGAAGTACCAGGATGCAAGGAAGTTATTCTTGGATGCGCCACAAACCGTAGCCCCTGAGCTGGTCTGGACCGAGCCGGACGAAGAGGCCTTGGTTGAGTTCCTCTGCCGCACGAAACACGTCAAGTAGGTTCTGCTGCTGTATTTTCGCTAGTGGAGTCCAGCTTCCTCTCTGGGTATTTCTGTGTGTCTGTTTCAAAAAACAAAGCTTGATGTTAGTGTGTGTATATATGTTGGGATTTTCAGGGAGCACAGGGTCCGTGGACGAATGGAGAAGTTTCGTCAGATGAGGGAAAAGAAGCAGAAGGAGAGGGAAGAGGAGAGGGCAGCGGGACGTTGCAGACAGAGTCGCATGGAAGACTTCTTTCGAGTTACCAGAAAGAGGCAGCAGCAGGTGAACACAAACTCATTTATCTACAGTATTTCTTATTTACAACATTCTGTGATTCAGGACTGAAAAGCTACAGTGATTGATTTAAGCTGAAATGTCTTAAGTATTTTTCTTTAATATTTTAATTAATTATGATTTCTACACCAGTCATCCATAAACAAAGCAGGGAAACATCTATCATTGTTTACGACCTGCTAGATAAACAGCAGAAAAATCACTCCTCACTGTCTGTTGAATGTCTGTTCTCTCTCCTCCTCTAGCTGGATGAAGCTGGGGATTCTGTGAGCGGCAAAGGAAAGAGACCAAAGCCAAAATAAGGCTGCCACCACCTGCCGCTTGTTACCTCCGCCAACCAAGTTGAAAGGAGGTTACGTTTTCAGCCCTATCTGTTTGTTAGCAAGATATCTCAAAAACTTACAAACGGATTTGGCTGAAATTTGGGAGACAGACAGCCCTTGGCCAAAGGATCAGTTGATTGCAGATGGTGATCTGGATTTTCCCAGCCATTATTCCCAGCATATTATGCTGCGTTCATGAGCTGGAGAGATAGTCTGACATTGGGGACTTCCAAGTTGGCTGCTGAATGGCGCTGTATTCACATTGTATTTTGTAAAATCAAACCCAGAAGACAAATGATCAACAAACAGAAACCATTATGGAGGCTACAGCGTTGCAAGTTGGAGAATTGTTCAGCATTGTTGGAGGATGCCACTCTCCTGAGTGCCTTCTTCCTACTGCATTCTGAATTTTGAATGAAGCCAAAACAAGTGTCTTGCAAGATGTTTACCGTATTACAAGTACCTGTCCCCACACGGCAGCTCTATCCCACTGACAATACAATATTTCGATCCTCTCTTTACAGCAGTTTTCACAACAATATAATTAACTGAGCAAAATCCTCAGTTCATGTGACTGAAAATCCAGCAAAAAAACAAAACAAAACTGTTCTCAGTTTCCTGCAAAGCCACCAAGAAACCCAGAGGAGGCAGTTGACGGCTGTGAAAGAGAACAGTGTGATCACTGTCAGTGAGGCCTTCCCCCATGCCAAAACGGGATACAGGGGATGTCTCATTACAAGATATTCAATGGGCACCTGTTGCGTAGATGGTGCCAAGTCAGAGACCAAAGTCTTGAATTTTAAAACATTGTGTATTGAAGCGGTATCATGTCTAAAGAGATGTTGAGATATTTTAAGTTCATGTAGATGAAAAAAAAAAGCTTTTTATGTACAGAGTAGCCAATTATGTATAGAGTATAAATGTTGATTTATACGTAATGTTTGCCTTTTTAAAATTGAAATGTTTATTTAGTTGTACCACACCGATTTGAGTGTGATTGGATAATGGTATAACACTAAAAAAAATCTATATCTACCTGATATGTGTACTGTTTTCTTCCACACCAACTGCACTTTGATCCTTAATCATATTTGTAAGACATGAGAAGCGGTAACGTTACTTTTCATATCTAAATGCGAGGCGTCATTCCAGTCCAGTAGGTGGCACTGCTGAAGCTGGTCGCTTTGTCCTTTTTCAGTGTAGAAGAAGAAATTTGTCAGTCGCCCAGTCTCCCCGCTAGACCTCTCAGCAAGGTGTCTGGCCACCGCCGTCGTCGCGGCAAGTCTCCCCGAAGACACCCACTCCCAAGTCCCGGATAAAACTCCTGCCCGCCGACAGTAGCCCGCTGTTTTTCGGCCATGGCGACGAGCGCGAAGCGAAAGCAGGAGGAGACCCATCTGAAGATGCTCCGGGAAATGACTAGCTTGCCCCCGAATAGGAAATGCTTCGACTGCGACCAGCGCGGCCCGACCTATGCCAACATGACAGTGGGCTCCTTCGTCTGTACCACCTGTTCTGGGATCCTGTGAGTTCATGTTTGGGTGTTAGTACCGTCTTGTTGCTTAGGGCGTCAGCCTGGCAAGGACAGGCCAGCGTGGCTTGTCATATATTTGTGCGGTCCACTCAGCGGTACCGTTAGCTCGTTAGCTAAGTCAGGACAGGTAACGTGAACGCCATCTACGGTTAGCCCGAGGCCGTTGGGCTGGGCTGGGCAGGGCTGGGCTCGGTCCCTTGCTTTGTTGACAGCCGTGGTCCATTTCCCCAACACTCAGTGAAACGATAGGGGGTCGGAGTTACATTTACACGAAGTCTCAGGAGCTGGGCTCAGCGGCTTATTGTCTCCAGTCAAGGTTAGCACTGCATAGTTCAGATACCTAAAGTCAAATATTTGACCAGCCTGTTTGAAAACAGCACGTCACAGGCGGGGAAACTCCTCCTGTTGAACTTTAGCTGGACGTCCTGCAACGCAGGTTGAAAACAGACTACACACCTCTAAGATAAGCAGACGCAGGGTGGGTCTCAAGTTGGGAAATACTTATATGGGGCAGTGGGTCGGACTAAGCTTGTGGGCTGATGAAACCTGCACTCATGCTTTCCAAAATTCAACGATTACGAAATCATAACCATGATTAATGCAATGAGTACTTCCTCTTGATTGTGCCCAGTGAGACAAACGCGTCTACTTTTCTCACTTCTATCTTAATGACTTTACCTGTCGTGGTGGAGGGAGTGGAAAGCCTGTATGCCGTCAGTGCTCATATCATGTACACTACCTCCCCACTGACTGCAGGCGTACCGTGTCTGGATACAGCAGCAGGATATAGACACCTTGCACTGTGTTGTACCCCTCAGTCCCTGTCAGCACTTGTGACACACATGCAAAAGCCAAGTGTAATCAATACATGCACACCTCTGTGCTGCGCCAGAAGAAACCGTGGGCCTAAGGGCCTGTGTAAAATGAGGCCTATTTATGCCTATCACCTTTACCTATATGATGACGTGTTGAGATCATGTACTACACGTTTAATTTTTCAGTCCTGTGAGTCTGTCTATATCCAGCTTTAAACTGGATTTTGGGCGCGGTGGTGCATCAGTACCAATATCAGGGCAAGAAAGTAGAATTAGTGAAGAGCACATACTGAGAACATAGATCTGACACAGTGTTATTTAACAATGCTAAGATAATATTTATAGATTGATTTAACTACAAAACAGTGGGGACGATCCAATGAACGTTTTTTGAATGAAATAGTTTTGGTGTTTACCTCGCTGTGTTTGCCTCCAATGTTTTACTATCCTCTGTTACTGAAGAAATGTCAATAAAAGCGCTCACACTCAAACGCGGTATTGGCAAGTGCTCGTGCTCGTGCATGTAGTGGACACTGAAACATGTGAACGGAGCGTTTCTAGTTGGGCATCTGCTTTTGGTTTGTTTTGTGTCAAATTTCATTTGGGTGGCATCCTGCTTCTCTTGTTCTCCGGCTGACGTCTGCCCCCCCTCCACCCACAGGCGAGGACTGAATCCCCCACACAGAGTGAAGTCCATCTCTATGACCACATTCACACAGCAGGAAATTGAGTTCCTACAGAAACACAGCAATGAGGTATCATGCACACTTGGCAACAAAGGACGCAGAACCACATTTGACACCATAAGACATGTTTAGATCTCGGTTACTTGTCTTTAACTCTCTAGCGGCGTGTAGGTATTTGGGCTTAGTCAACTTTATTGGCATTCCTCTCTCCCTACTTCGTCCCCATTTCTCATCATCCCCTCCCCCTCCCCTGCTCCCTTTATTTTCTCTCACCCCTTTTCCTCCTTTACCCC
>OMOV01095408.1:0-11140 GCA_900312565.1 Beryx splendens | reverse complement strand
CTTTCCAGCCAGGGCAGAGCAGTGGGAGTAGCGCATGTTCAGCAAGCCTTGTCAGTAACAGTAGACTGTGGGACGCGTCCATATGCTGTCACTTTCCCTGGTGTTCAGCTCCACTGGTGTGTAATCAGGCAGTCGTCCATACATTTGTCACCATTGAGGTTGTATTTCTGCTCCGTTTACTGCCAGTATGAACAAACTACTCAACTCCGCCTCATGCTTTCTCACCACAATCCGACTGATATCATTACCCACCTTTGCAGTGTTTCTCCTTTTTGGCCCCATGTGGTGACAGAACAACAACACATAACTCAGTCAGATACAGCTCAACTGTGACGAGTGTTTGCTATTTTAATGCCTGTAATTAAGTCAGTAAACCGCTCTCTTTTTCCGTCATGGTGCATGACCAGAAAAGGGTTCCAGGGGGTCCCAGCACCCACCTCTGTCGGGCCCTGGACCCCGCAGTGAGCGATGGCTTTTTAATGGAGACCTCACAGCAGAAAGTATAGCTAGTGGAACCGACCCGAGGGGAATATTTAAAAGACTGGCAAAAAGAGCAGCAAATGAATAAGCGGCTCTTCCTGTTTTCCTAAATGTGGAAGCAGCATTGAGTAAAGGTAATTGATCGGAACTAATTAGCGGCGCAGAGATAAACGATGGTGAGGTGAGATGCGGCGCTTTTAATGACACACTGGGGGGACTGAATGCACCGAGGAATTAACTCTTGAATGTCCCCGTTGAGGCTGCAGGCCCGCAGTAAAGCTCAATCATGTGTTTGTGTTTGCAGGATAATCTCCAAGGCGCTTTAGGACTCACTGGCCATGCTAGTGTGTGCGGAAATTGTTAGTGAATCAACAGAATTTTCCACCCAACTGATTTGAGTTGTGATTTGCTTCCAAAAGCTTCTTTTTTTTTTTACCGACGTGAAAGGAGTCCCAGTGAGGGCTTATGTCTTCGCACCACCAGCTGATGCCTGTCACCGATGCTGCGACCGTTCAAGGACATGGCAGGTGCTTTCAGGTTCAGGTCGGACACTTCCCCTCATGTTACAGCGGACTCTCCATGGTCCTGCTGTCTTCGGTCGTCAGCTCTGACACTGGGATGGTGTCAACTGTGGTGAGAGGTTACGGAGAGCGCTGGCTGAGGTATTTCTGGATCATTAGAGGACAGAAACTCACCTTCTATACAACCTCCCATACCAGTCCACAGCCTCCTGCCAGCCAGCCAGCCACTCCCCATGCTGCCAGCTGGCACCACCAGGGAGGCCGAGCCCATATCTCATTCTGCTCTAAGACCTGGAAAAAATAATTGGCTTAGGTTAAAAGAGGTATTAACAAAAACCCCATCCTCCATAGCAACTCAGAAGTGATTGTATGATGACTTATTATGACAAGGAAGAATAGGAGTGTCTTCTGGCTGGAGCCAAAGTAAAAGTAGAACAAAGCCCAGTTAAATTAATGGAGGAATGGGATTTTTATATGCTGTACTATTTGAATTGCATGATAATGGCATGCTATATTCATGGTGTCAAAGTTTTTCATTGCAGGGTCCAAGGGCAAAGTCCTGTTCAGCCCTGAAGTGTTTTTCAGATGCAAGCAAACTGGAGCTGCTGTTAGATTTAGTGTTGAGACTTTTCACAGCTGGAGTCCCCTCTCAGCTTCATCATCCTTACTTTAACACATCCGCAGGCGAGTCTCTCTCTCTCTGCAGCATGCTTCAGTTACTTGGCAGCAGTTCTGTCCTGGGATGTCAAGGAGATTCACTTTCATCTGTTAGTCGGAGCGGAAGTCTGAGCTAGCTTTGAAAAGAGCTGTCGTGACCCCAGACAATCACTCGCAACACCTGATAGTTTACCTGTCACAGAGTTTCATCTCTTTTTTAACTCTCCTGTGTAACATAAGCCAATAATTGGTGACTACATTGTGACTGATGCTTTCATATCTTATTAAATGCATGTTGATATGCCTATGGACATATTCATCCTTCTTGTCTCAATGGCCTGGGAGGCTGGATACTCTCCACCACAGACAATTGCAGAGTAATCCCATTTGATTATGCTTTAAATTGACTTATTATATCCACAGGATGTTTAAGACACACGACTTTATTTCCTGTGCAGTAGCACTTTATCAGCAGTGGGGATACACAGGAGATGAGACATCAGTGTTATGAATGGAGGTGCTACTGTTAGGTGCTCCGTTTCCAGTGTAACTTGACGCTGCAGCCTTGGTTCCCACTTCATCCCTCACATGCTTGTTAGGAAATAAATAAAGACCTTGAGGTTGATTGTGATATACAGTATATCATCTGAAAAAAATGAGTCATTGCCAGCAATGCATCACTGTCAACTCCACTGGGCTGTGGAGTGAATGGATACCAAGACGTGTCTCTCCTTCCTTTAAGATAAACCGCTTGGAAACACTGCTGCTGCTATCAAAGCCATTCATTATCACATCTTGACAATATGCAGTAAAATTAATATATCATATCTGCACATGTGGTAATATGTGCGGTCATATGTGTGGTGCATTAGAATACTAGAATATGAGGGTTGCCAGATGTTTTTTCTCCCCTTCATAGCAGCTCACCCACGTTAAATGTGCAGTTGATGCATAATGCAAACAGTAAAACGGATAATATACTGCAAGTCTTTAATGGTGATGTACATCAATTAATCTCACACCATTCCCAGCAGTGATATACTGCAGTTAATCTCGCATTATTCTCAAATATTTTCTTTGCGGTGCACTCTCTCTGGCTGAGATTCAAGTCATACATCTCTGATGAATACTCTACATTCTCAAGATAAACTTGCCTGGGGAAGCAGATTACTCTCCCCGCACAAAGAGGTTCCAGGAGAGCTCTGTTTTGACTTGTCTCGCTTAATTGCTGCGTCAATTAAAATGTTTTTCAGAAACATCGCGAGGGCGGGGCACGGGCCAGGAGAATCGCAGGAGGCTATATCTTGTTCACAGCTGCGCATTGCCTCCAGTGTCAATGCAGAGAGAGTGAGAGAGAGGGAGAGAGAGTGAGAGAGAGTGTGAGTGAGATCGAGAGGCTGGCGAGCGAAAACAAGAAAGCAACCAAGGCATAACTGTTGTTCCTGTCCAAATCAGATTAACATATTACTCTGAGATAGCAGTAAGTTAGAGGCACCTTTTATCAAGATGTAAATGCAGAGAGTGGAAGATGCAAGATAAATCACAACTGGATTTGCTGCTAATGCAGAGAGTGTGGACTGCCAAGGACTTTGAGGAAATTGGCAAAGGCATCATTTTTGAATAATGAAAGAATGGATGAAGTCATTTAAACACAAATCTGTAAAAGTGTGAGGCAGTTGCTCCTGCAATGTTACTCTGGGTCTGCTCACTGGAATATTATTGACATGCCTCTCAGCGTTTCTATGTTACCTTGCATGAGTGGGGCCAACAATAACATGCCATATTAATTGCTTACACACTTGACTCGGGTTTTGTTCTGTTTGGCACCGTGTAAGGAATCCATTAATCTCTTCCCCTCGTGAACAAGGGGGACTCTCCCTGTCATGGGTTTCATGCCCAGTTGATGGTTAATTGCCGGGTGCTGCGGGGCCACAAAGGAGTGTGAGAACGAGGCAGTTCCCTCTGTACGGGAGTGTGCTGGGGCCTTTTGTACGGACTCGACAGAGACCGAGGCCTAAGCCCCCGAGGTCCGTCAGACATTGCTTCAAAGTGGGATGAAGTGCGGCAGTAACTCCCAATTATCTCATTATATCATACCAGAGAGTTAAACGGCCCCAGGAAAGCTTTCTCTTTCCTCCCCTATCTCCTATACATTTTTTCTTTTCCTCTGCCTGTCCTTATTCGTCTATCATTCTTTTTCCATGGATACACAGTAAATATTGTTGCCATAGGTGTGCAATCTCCCATCTGTGGATTACGGTGGCAGAGTGAGAACTTTGGGGTCTTGGATGCCTCCTCCCCGCTGGTTTCTTGTCTTAAACATCTAGGAATTCACTCGGAACAAAAGCTGCATTTTAGCCACTTTGCAATCTATACTTCCGACCTCACCCACAGCTCGTTACCCACAGCCAGAGCTGCTCAAGAGGAGGGCTGCAAGGTCACAGCATAGGATATCCTGCCTTGTCAGTCAAATGTCAGGCCTGTCAGGTGCGTCTCGCTGTGGAGGATTTAAAAACCCATGCAGGGAAAGAACGGCTGGTCATTAAAATCTCATGGGGGGGAGGACTGAGTTTAGATTGTGCCAAAGCACAGTGTTTTCCACAGCTGTCAAACTGTCTGTACGTCTACTGTCACCGCAGGCACGGCTTTGAGGCGGGAGAGACGGGTTTCCTCTGGGTTAACGAGGTAGAGGGATATCAGCGGAGAGCGGATGGTGATGATGATGATGATGATGATGATGATGGTGGTGGGGGTAAAGAGATGAGGTGTGGGTGAGATATGATCTGCTTTTCCGTGATAAAAGCCCTTTCTTTTTCTCCCCGACCCTCGCAGGCCGGTGTCCCAGTGCTGACCCTCATATGGGATTAATGTTAAGACCGGTGGATGGAGTTTGATTCAATTAAGAGTTTTCCCCCCTCAGAAAATGCACCGCAGGATTTAGGAGGGGGGTTGAAGTAAATGAACAGTGGATTAGGTGGCGTTTGACTGGTGGAATGGATCTTGATAACTACGCTCTGCTTGAGTCCTTGGGCCAGCTGTTTTTGGCACAACTGCAGTTCGAATGCCAAGGAAACATCCTTTGTTCACGTCATATAATCAAAATATCTGTAGATGTTTGTTTTGGCTCTCAGAGTAAAATGTCTTCAATTTGTATCCCTATTAGCACCATCTAACCAATAGGGAAAGCGGAGGGATGTGTATTGTAATACAGTCAACTGTTCTCTCCATTTAGACTTTTCATCTACTCTCCTCAGCTTTCCCCTCCCCCCTAACTTACTCCCTACTGTTTTCTGTTGTCATACCAGCCTGAAAAGTTATAAATGACTGTGGGTTTGTGAGCCTTTCATGAGTTTGTAGAAGGGAGTCCCATTGTGAGCTCCAAATGTTTGGGGTCAAAGAAAGGCTATCATGCGCTGGGAAGAGTTATGCATGTGCGAAGTGCGAGTCAGTTGTTGAGATGATAAAAGGAAGTCCGGGAGATATATTGTACCACTCCAAAAACAACAAGAGCACGGACTGATAGAGTGAGGAGTAGGGACCTCTCAAATCAGGAGGGCGAGCGTGCAGTGAGATAGATAGAACTTTTCTCTTCCACCTGGTCGTGCCGCCTCACTACTGGAAAGCGCCGGCGTTGACCTCTAAGTGCACTCGCTCTCTCGGAGAGATTGCAGCTTGTGACGGATCCCGAAGCCGCCCCATTAGCTGAGATAAGGCAGGCAGGGATTGAGAAGCTCAGATCAATGAGTCATTACAGGGAGTGAAGGGCTCTAGCCACAGAGAGGAGTAGAGCGGGACGCTTATGGCAGTGGCTTAGTGGCAACACCGCCCGGCAATCCCTCACGCTCTTCCCACCGGCCTGCGGTCAGGCCATCCACACAGCAGGATTTTCTGTTGATTCCATGTCAAATATACTGTCCAGGAATAATGAGGCAGGGCATCAGCGTTCTCACCTGACACTTTCCAGATTGCCAGAGCAGTGAATGGGTTTATTAACTCGACCGGGTTTAGGTTTATTTTCTTTTTTGGATCCCGCTTTTCTGTGGAATGCAGTGGTTACATGTGAGGCTTGCCTTTTTATGTTAGGCCGCGGTCTCAGGCTATCTTTCTTGGGAGAAGAAAGACAAGTAAGCTTCTGAAGAAAACAAACGGAGAACTGGTTTGCAGGTGTTTTCATGCGGCTGATACGCTGGCCGATGTTCAAACTGTTTTTTGGCATTTATTCTGTGAAGAGCACAGCACTTTTCATAAGGAATTCACAGAGAACAGTTGTGTTAAATTTGCACTGTGTTGACCTCAGTCACACCATCATATCATCTACTAATGAGGGCTCTGAGTATAACTTTAGTGCCCATAGTGAGGGGAAAATTTTGGATCCGGTCTTAACACTGACATCACCGCGTGAAAGGACAATGGCCGCTTGTCCGTGGTCATCATGCGTGTCCAACAGCATTATGGTTACACGCTGGCCCGTTGTGTCCTTGTGTTGGCAGTAGACAGCGAGATAGTGACCCCTTTATAGGCCCAGGGAACATCGAGGTCAAGTGTGTGTAGGTTTGTTTAGGAATCCTTTGGAGCAGTTTGCTGTGTTGTGTGCTGCTCTCCCTCTCCCCCTCCCTCGATCTCCTGCATTGACCGTCATCTCAAAACGCCCCGTTTTCCCTAAGGCTCAATGTTCCCTTAATAGCCACTGATCGCTGTTACTCTCTGACTACTTTTTGGCTGATATTGATCAAACTTGAAAGGGGAGCCCTTAAGTGAATGTGTAAAAAGTCCTGGCAATCAATGATTGACAGTTGGCTTTCCTTCATCAAGGTCACTTTGCCAGATTCAGCGTTGCAGAGCTGCAGGGCAATCAAGTGATGAGTGAGAATGAGGGTTTGTTTTGTCTCTTCAGATTTTCCCGTTCCAGAGGGAGGTCGAGTGGAGGGAACGACTTTCAATCAGACAAGTTCTACTTCAGCTCAGAGAGCAGGACAGAACGTGGCTGAAAGAAGAAATTGGAAAAATCGATCTTTGTGCCACAGACATGTCTGCACCCAGCTAGACATAATGCTGCTGGGAGTTGGTTTTTCAGTCTGCCATAACAGTGCAGCAGCAACCACACATCAACTGGGATACAACTACTGCGTCGTTATTTTGCAGTAAAGTCCAGTCAGTATGAGTAAATCACACTTAAGAGTGTGTTATTCTTAGCCATTTGATTCATGTAACGTATACACATCGTTGAAAAGAAAATGTATGGCCCTGCACTTAGAGCGCTGGCAAGGCAACCCGTGGAATGGCATTTCACCCCCAAAAGTTATTACATATCACTGTTTAACCCCATTGCCCCTGAGTCAGTAAATACATTTTGACATGCACATTTCCTTTTAAAGTGGGGGAATAAAAGCAGGTCGTCCAAATGAGGTCCTGCCGGCCTGTCAGGGAAAGGTAAGAGCAATCAAGCTGCTCACTTATGACCTCCATGTTTAAGATTATAGGCCTGTGTTACCTCTGGGCCAGAGGAGTGCTGGCTGTGGATGTGTCGGGATTGCAGAAAGGCACAATGGAGTTATGTTCCTAAAGATCCCACCTCTATGGGCTCTTTTTGGCAGAGAACAGGAGAAGGCGCCCCTGATTTGGAAAGCATATTGCCTGAGCTTGGGAAGAAATGGAGGTACAAGGAGGCCATACTGGGGGTGTTTAAGAGAACGAGGATGCTTTGGCTCTCTCTCTCTCTGTCTCTCTCTCCCCCCCCCCTCTCTCTCTCTGGTCGACATTGCCAAAGCAAACACCTTCATATTCCACCTCAGAGGAACCATGCCGATATGAGCGTTTCACACGCGTCTTCCTTTCTCTCACTCTGCACCTTCAACCTGTAGTTCTCCTATTCTCCGATTCATTTTTCTCTCCCCATTTTGGGCTTTGCAAGAGGGGAGCAATTGTTATCGATTTGTATCCATTATGGCATCATTGCGGTTTATATGGCTCCAGCTGCCTCATGTCCAGCTCGTCTTGAGCAACACTTGTGGTGTGCGAGGAACTTAACACGTGTGTGTGCGTGTATATATATGTGCATGCTACACATATTATCACTACGTGTGTGAGAGACAGGGGGATGAAGCCTGAGAAAGCATGTCATCCGCTTGCAGCACACACAGCTCTCTCTCACCCACTCTGTCTGTTTCTCTCTTTATCCATCTCCTGCAGTTATCAGCCTGATTTTATCACCCTGTAGGCTGTAGGGAGATTACCAGTGACAAACTGGGATGGCTAAATCGGCTTGGTAAACTCACTGACCCCCCTCCTCATCCACTATCTTCTTAACACCACCTTACATGGGCATAGAGAACAGTCTGCCACCAACAGGAGAGAAAATAGCACAGATAAAGGAACTATTTCAGTGAAGACAGAATGTGAATGAGCAAAAAACCGAATAGTGCAAATGTAAATTGTTGAATATAGAAAATGAATTGGTTGATAGTGGAGCTGACTGTTGAGATTGAGTCCTTTGAGAGCGATTGCCATTTCTAAACACCGTCGACCATAATGTTAAGAGACTGCTGGGAGAGCATGTATGTATTATGTTAATGATAATGTACTATGTATTGGGTTTTTACGCATCTACTTCAACAAAAATAGAAGCACTGTCAGAGCCTGAGACACAGTGGAGGACACGCTCTCCCACCAGATGGAATCCGAACATCTTAAGGGAACCTATTATCTCATTCGACTCTGAAAGAGGATAAGAGCGCAGAGCCTTGCAAGGCCCTTTAAAACGACCGTGGTTTACCAGCAGCAGGCTTATACCATCAGAGAGCACGATGGCATCAGCTAAGTGACTTTTGCTCTTCGATCTCTCTCATGCCCCTAGGCGGGTCTCTCGTAGTGGCGGTGTAACTGCGCTAGTTCAGGAGGGGTTAACCCTGTGACCCTCCATTCCCATGGGAGCATGTGGTGGGGATGTAGGCCAATCCGGGCCTCCGCCGGCTGATGGGCCTAAAGAGGCGGCGGCGGATGAAAACACAATGCTGTTTAGAAAGGGCTAATCGCCTTCATTTCAGATGAGCGCCCCCTCAATAGAGAAAGAAAATGATGAGGCAAAATGCAAGGACTCTGCTGACATATGCGTGGGAAATCGGGATTTGTCTTCTAATCCCATTTCCTGTCCGCAAGGCCTGGGAATCGGGGGCGCAACGGAACTCGACTGACCATATCCCTCTGTTCATGGACGGGACGGCCGAGAGGGATGTCCCATCACGTCGAGTATGACTGATGTGCAGAGTGACGGGCCAGAGAGAGGCTCTGCCTGCCAAATAAAGCAATAAATGGTATCCTGCCAAAGCCGCCCGTCCCTAAAAACAGAAACAGCTGTACAAAAGGGCCAAGCACAGCTTCTCCTTCGCCCGGTCTCCCAGGGAGCAGGAAGATAAGCGCTGAGGTGGCACCATGTGCACTAACCCAGGGTGAAGGAGCAGCGGGGGCCTGGTGGGAGGAAGAGACCTGGAGCAGAACCACAATGGCTACTGTCACAATCTGTCCTCTTTTCCTGTCATTCTCAGGAAGGGGCTGGAACAATTGGCCTCCCACGCTGTGACCCCACGCTGCTTTAACAAATAAGGCATTTATATCCATGGGGCATTATGGTGGGCCACTGAGGTCACATACATTAGATTGCTATCCTGTGTCCATTCAGTTGTAAATCGTCCGCTGGCCTGTCAGGATACACCTGAGAGAGACAGAGAGATGCATTGTTGCTTTCGGACATTTTTCTGCACCGCCTGCCCATTGTTTTCTCTTTCACTCTGCCAAGAAAGCCAGCCTTTTCTTTAAATTCATCATTTTCTAGAAAGTGTTAGCTAATGGAGATGAAGTTGTTGCTCCTGTTTTTCCACAAATAAAGCTGTCAGTTGCTTTTCTTTTCTTGATGGAATCCACTTGAATGAATGCAGAGGATGCAGGCGTGCTTCTTGGTAAAGTTCCAAGTAACCTGCACACAGCGCAGAGAGCAGTCTACATGAAGTTAATGACATAATTGAAAACTGAAAACCTCAAACCGTCAGTTGGAAATCTGCCCATGATCGCTCAAGTCTCGTGACTTTTTACCCGTTTGATGTGGCTGACAGTCGACAGTAATAAAAGATGTTGTCTGTCATACCAGTAATATCACAAAGATCCCCATTTAATAATATTCATATGGGGGAATGTCATTCATTATGAAAAGTAAACATCTTTTCATGGAAACCCCCGAGCCAATTCTCACAGAACTGACAGATCCACTGGCTGTTGAAAAACCACTTTGTGGCTGAAATTTGACAATAGCTTTCAGAGAGCGGGGCATTTTACTTTTCAGCAAGTTTCAATGGAACTGGGCTGAGTATGCGGTGCTTATGATAATATAATGTATATGCATTCACGTGTTTGTGAGACTTGCGGGTAGTGAAGCTCCTACTGTAGAGATTGAATCTATTAAGCATTTAAGGAAATTATACGTTAATAGACCATGAACGTCATGGCGCATTATTTTTCCTGCATATCTGTTTACAATCTCTGTCTTTCACTGCTACTCCAGTTCTATTTTCAATTACCCACAGCGGTGTATCAGTACTTTTTTTTTCAACAGTCCCACAGTGCCTGAGATTGAGCCCTCTCCATTTTCACTAGCTTTAACTTTCTCACTGGAGAGAGAGAGAGTGAGCCAGAGCCAGATCCATCTTCATTACAACAAGACTGTTCTGGTCTCATAGCTTTTTCTCGCTCTCTCTCTCAGTTCCACACACACTCCCAGGACCAGACAGCAGAACCAGAGACGATAGAGTGTGTGCACGCCTGCATCCGATGGGGACATGGGGATTATGGTCTGACATGAAGCTGAGGCAAACCATTACCTTTGACCTCCCCAATAAGATAAGGGAGGTTAAAGGTAATGGGTTTCTTGCAGTTTGTACTTTTTCTTTAGTTCTTCCGCTAATCATAGGTGGACGGCAGTATGAATTCTGCCATGCCATGTCTTTCTTTCAAG
Organism: Beryx splendens; assembly: GCA_900312565.1. NCBI lineage: Eukaryota > Metazoa > Chordata > Actinopteri > Beryciformes > Berycidae > Beryx > Beryx splendens. The sequence continues at coordinate 481 of OMOV01095408.1, read as the reverse complement.
GTGCAAACAGTTCTTACAGTTCTTCCGATCCTCTCTGGCCCCTGTGCTTACAACAGCATTCAAATGCATTGTCCATGCTAAATGTATTCAGGAAACCAGAAGGTATGCACATAACTGTGGCTAGACAGATATATACTTGTGATTCATTGGTTCACAGGGTGTAGTAATTCATAGTCTTAGTGCACATGGATCTCTGCTGAGCTGGAACTCTGGGCTCGGGAGTGTTACAGCGATGGCAGAGAGGTTACAACCCCGAATCATTGAATCATGCGCGACCCACGCAATTTTATTTATAATGGTCTGGGGGGTGGGGGGGTGGCTGCAACAGGAGGGTGAGACACTTCCATGCACCCATGCTCTTGTACTGCCGGCCACTGAGCAGCTTCACTGGAGCAGCTGAGGGCTAAATGCTTGGCTCAAGGGCTCCTTGACGGCTGATGTTGAGGAGGATGTTCTCATTAACTCGTTCCCCCAGTTTTAC
>OMOV01095404.1:0-13333 GCA_900312565.1 Beryx splendens | reverse complement strand
CGCCTGTGATCCACAAGCCTCTCGTGGGCTTGTTTGGTGCGGGGCGGAGCGCCGGTCTCCGCTGCTCGCTGCTGCAGCGGTGACACATCCTCTCTTCTCTCACTGAAGGCTGTTAGGTCCGGTCCTGATGTAAGGCCTCGGCCCCGCTCTCCTCCTCCTCAGCAGCAAAGCGTTTCATTCTACGAACCAGGCGGTTGTTGCTCCAGTGTGTAGTTGGATGTCGATGCTTCACTGGGAATTACTCCTCCCTTTGCTCTCCTCTTTCCCCCCCGAGACTTTATGCCTGTGAGCTAAAGAATTTCTGAAGGTCCTCAGCGGGAATCTGCTTTACCCTAAGATTGAAGATAACAGAGTGCTAAAATTATCCATAAATATATCGGATGAATTTTAATGAGCTGAGATGGTAATCTAAAGGATGGTAATGTTGAGGTTCATAGCGTGGGCGCCCACCTGTGGGTTTAATTTGCTGACTATTTGGAAGTGAATCATAGTCTTCCATAGCACTTTGAGGCAACAGTTTTCTTTAATCAATCCTTTCATTTTTAGGAAAACGTCTTAAATTGTATTGGCAACAATATCTGTTGTTTTTTTAAGTTGATGTTTATAAACTGGCTTGTAATGCTTTGAAAAATATATATAATATACATTTGCAGATGTGATATACCTTTAAATTCAAGCTCAATTTGAGTCTATGGTGTAAGTTTAATTTATTTTTATACTCTTCTATATAGAAAATATAAAGACATCGAATTGCCCACATATCTATACACAGGCACATATTAACATGAATACATCAAATCTGGCAAAGATTCATTTGTCAGTATGTCAGGGACTGTTGAAATATGTATGACATGTTATGGACGTCTTATATTACCAGTAGTCTTAGCGTATGCTGCTGTCGTTACCTTAATGTAGAATCTGTGTAGTTGATCCCCTGAGGGATTCCAATAAATACAGTAAGTGTGTCTTTATTATTGGTGGGGGAGCTTTAGCAGCATGAAGATGGCCGTTCCCCCAAATGGGCCATTTATCTTTTTTACTTCTCCAGAACCCAGGAGTGGATACAGTCAGCAATCCCTGGCCTGGGTCAAATAGCACCTGCAGATAATTCTTGGGAGTTTGTTTTACCTGATTGGAACGCCAGATGGGTGGGATTTACCCCAGCAGGAACATTCAGAGAGAGGTGAGCTCTCAAATATAGATAAGTACACTGAAGTGAATTATTTTAAGAGACTTTCCTATGGTTTCTGGCACTCGATGTATTGTCCGTTGTGTCAAACTCCAGCTGTCTGGCACCTACTGTACGCAGGCTAAACCAAACCATTAAAACTATTTGTAACTGCGATTTGGCCCGGGTCTGAAAAGCAGTTGTCATTTTTGCCTGTTCCATTTCAAGTTTTCTCCTTCACAACTTTTTGACACCCTTTATATGGGACAGCAAGACAGAATGCTTCCAACCTATCAGGGAATTTTCCATTCTAAGTGAAGTTTCATGAAATAGAGAAATACAAATGTTTGCTCCTTCAGCTTTTGCTTTCCATGTGTCAAACTAGTGATATGAATGGTGCAGGCCCTTTAGACCTTTCAGGTGTGTACAGTTACATGGTCGGGAAAGATTGATGAACACAACATGTTTGTGTGATTTAGGAAGAGAGATGGTGTTTATGCAATTTACTATATGTAAGAACTAATATGTAATTTATGTGTAGCAAGAAGGACGCTTTTGTTTTTGTTGGGAAAATTACAATGGATGTTTTCTTTATGGGGCACCTCCACGTTTCTAAACCAGGGGGGTGCGATCCAAGGCTGTTCAAAGGCTCTGTATTGGAAGACATATATATATTTTTGATGTCTTTTTTTGAATAATGATTGTCTTCAACTGAACTCTCACATAACATTGGTATATTATTCTTATTACGATACATTCCATACTATTTTCCATAGCATATTTTGATTAGAAGTGGGATATGGGATGAAACTGTCCTAACATATGAAGTACGTCATGTTGTACTCTCATAGTCTCCACTGCATACTGTACTTCTCTTTCTACAGTTATACCCCTTCATTTTGCGTGGATATACTGTGTGTTTGTATTTGTCTGTGTGTGTGAATGTGTGCCGAGTGTGTGTCCAGTACACAAATCTTAGGTTCATGTCCTTTAAAGATACAGTGATGTTCTCCTAGAGGTGCATGTTAACCAAAACGTGAGCAGGTCTACAATGCATAGCTTTTGTGTATGAAAAACATCATTGCTTCTGTAGAAACATCACCCAGGTCTTCTGGTTTGATTAGCACTGTGGTCTGCATCATACTCCAAATTAGTTCAAAAGACTTCTCTCTTTGTAGGGTTTGATTTACACAGATGAGGACGAGATAGCGTTTTGCTGCTCTCCTCACTCTTTTGGCAACATGTGAAACCAGTGAATGTTTTGCATTTTAAGTGCCCATGTTCATTGACATTTTTAAACCATGATTTTGTGGTTTAACTTTCATTTCTCTTCAGCAATGTCTACATATTGATATTTAAACATGGCTCACAAAGAGAAATTGAGACAAACTAAAAGCAAGACATAGAGAGACATTGATAAAATTATAAAGGGCTTCTTAATCTAATCGGTCTTTATTGAATTGTGATGACCTCGTTGCATGTTTGTGTGTTTCTTGTGGAAAAATAAATGTGCCCTCGACAGGGGTAGTTTGTTTGACCTTTTGTCTCCTTGGTTCTTCCTCCTTTCTTCCCTCGGCGGCATGTCCTCCTTCATTTAGCTCCAGCGTTTCCTTCTCCCCAGGCAGCTCTGTACTCTGCACCTCGTTAGATGGATATAAATGAGCTTTGCCGGAGCTGTGGAGTGCAGCAGAAACAGTTCTCACTGGCAGTAAATTTGCTTTATGGTCATTTTCTGTCACTGGCCGCTGGATGTTGGTGCTGTGTGGAGAAAGCTGTGGTTGTTGTGGCTCTGTGCAGGCGCTCCGCTGCATACTGAAGCAGCCTGCCCAGCGTCCTCCAAGGCCTGCGGGTGAGCAGCTCGTTGGCCCGTCACGCTGCTGACCAAGTAGCTCAGGGGTCAGTCACCTCTCTCAGTACTGGCACCCAAACCCCCCTCCTGCACCCTGTCCCGCCTCTCCCCTCTTGTCTCTAATGAGAGAGTTAGCAGGGGAAGTCTGCTGCATCACTGCAGGTATGTCTCATTAGCATTTAAATAAGGCTAGGAGCAGTAAGGGCCCTTAAATATGCATCTAATAAGAATGGTGCAGGCCTGTTTGTGTGCATCATGTCTGGCATGATTTATCATGATTTTTAAAGGCTGAGTCCTGTTGGATTGTAAAATCTGTGGTTACAATGGTTAGATTAAATTATTCATATGAAAAAAAAGGGGCAGTGCGGTAACCATGACAGTGCAGGGCTGTTCTGGGATCTGTCAGACATGTAATGAGATTTCCTGTATTTCCATATGAATGTCATTGCCCATGTGCAGTCGGGCCTTCCGCTTTAACGCTAGCCTGGAGGGGAATGGACAGAACAGGACAGCTAATGTAATAGTGATACTTTTAATGAATTTCTATGTCGATTCAAATCCAAGGGAATAAACTCTTCTAACACTGAATTATTTCAAAGTGGCATTTTTGTTGGGGTTCTGGGCACAAATGAACACCAGGCGAGAGTTGAAACAAGAGTTTAGTGAATAATACAGTTGTGTTCAGTGCACAGTAACAATCCACTTTGAACAAGCCGTCATTTTGTATCGGCAAAATAAAATACAGGCATTTTTTTTTCCATAATAAAAGCCCTCATTCGGGGGAATATCAAGATCACAAGCGACAATCAATGTTCACTCTAGTTTTGAAAAGCTTGTGTGGTGGATCTGCAATGAGAAGATGGCAAATCAATAAAGCACATTTTGGAATGCAGTGAATACAAAAAACACTTTAGAAATCAGCCTATATTAATATATTGATTGTCATGTCTGGCATGTCAACTATATTACACCGAAGGCAGTAGGAATGTTTATTCCTCACCAATAAATATTCCATAGGTGTCCCTCTATGATATACGTAGACGCTACAGTAGCTGTATCTGAATGAAGTCTACACAGGAGTCTGACAGCAGCAGGCCTCCTGCCGCATCAGAGAGGCATCAGGCGTTAGACAGATAATCTGACCGTTACAGTGAATGACCTTCTCTGTTATAGAGAGAGACACTGAACCCTAGCTGCTCTACAGCTGCCACAAATAGCTTTACAATGTGTGTATGTACAGGTCGTGTGTCTCAGGGATATGGAAAGAAAACAAATGAATAATTGTAATATAATATGGCGATTGACTGCTCCAAAATTCCAAATTTGAACTTTTAAAAACAAGTTTGGCATCTCCAACTTCACTCCCACACTTCTGAGCCAATTTGTAATGGCACCAAAACCTCAAGATAAACAAAAATGTAAACTGTTCAAACAGCTGCATCTAATGTGATTGGTACTCTATATTTTCAGAGTTATAAACTTGGTTGATCCTGTAAAGGTAGGAGGGGCATTATATTGGTAGCAGGTAAATATTACCCATATCACTGTTGGAATGGCTACAACATCGTACCCTCCACTGCAAGGACATTTTCAGTATGCAAATTATATCAGAACCAAAGGTCTGAGTTGAAACCCACTGGCAATAGCACCAAACAAAAGCAACACAATTTTTTGTATCCAGTGCCCATGGCAACAATTAAAAAACAGTATTCTAATAAGAACGTCAGCTCCCTGCGCAGGCAAGGCAGTAGTGTACTGTGGCATGTCCACCAGTGCTTTAACATGACTCAGCGTGTTTCAGACAGTGGCGTGACCTACAAATGGAATGTCATTGCTACATTGCGGCTGTGGTGACAAGCTGAATTAAGAAAAATGCCATATAAATACAAAACGTTGATAAAAGCAATATCAAAACACCATACATTCAGGTACTGTAGATTACTACAACGAGCTGATTGCATAAAAATGTGTGACCGAGGTCCCGCACAGTATCACAAAATATAAAAGCTTCTTTTTTCACATTTCACAACAAGTGGATGCAGGACATGCAACAGACTGCTGGTTATCTACATAACAATATTAATCAAGTCAGGTCATGCTTTGATATCATCCCCCTTTTTACGTCAAGTAGCATCATCTGTCCCCACTGTTGAAGTTGGCGGCACTCAAAGAACACCAAAAGTTCCAAAATGGCAGAATTCCTTCATACTTTACAGCTGGGAATATACTAACAGACTGGAAGAGGTTGCTTCCTCTGACCACCTTCCTTCCCAAGACAATCAAGACAATGGAGTGAACCCCTAAGTGGTCACCGGTGTTGATACAGGACACCGGCCCGCTCCAGGCCCCAGTGTGGTTCCCCGTGCCGGGCCCAAAGCCAGGCTAGCCTAAGGGTTCAACGGAATGAGACCGGTGGCTTCCTCCTTTTCCCTGCATTGGAAGGAGGCATGAGCCTGCTCCAGATCCATGATCACCCCCAACAGCCGAGCAGCGACGTCCCGGCTGGGCTTCACAGGCTGAACGCTGCACTCTGCACCATCTGCACAAGACACAAGACCAGAACCATACCCCATGAAGACTGACTGAGTCATTGATTGACTGATTCATTCATGTCAGTGTGTCATGCATAAATGTCCTACCTACAAGACCCTGTTATTTGCATTTGTTACATACAAAGGAGCATTTACAAACAATTATCTTTTAAATTTGTATAGTAAAAGCATACATATGCATGACAAGAACATGAGCGAACGCACAACAATAACAATCCTTTCACCCTCCTCTCTCCTGACTAGCTGAATATTTACACTCCTCTGTAGCCCCAGCAGCTGGAGCCTCACCTGGATGAATGGTAGAGTTGATTCGTCTTTCTTCCTCGATTGCTGACTCACCGTCCGGCACCTCCAGATATTTTTTCCTACAGGATCAATCAATAACATTAAACACGTGATCACTGATTGCATTCTCTTGAAGCTGCTTAATCTGTGGATGTTAGACATGTGATTGTAATGTGGAGAACCAGCAGCAGCAGCAGGGTAGCAGTGTGTGTCAGTGCTGCAACATAGACCTCTAGTGTCCAGTGCGTGAACTGCACCCAGACGGAGCGTGTTTACTGGGACGTTCTCCTCTCCACTGACCTGAGTTTGTCTCTGCCAAGCAGGAGCTGTTTGTAGATGGTCTGAGTCTCAACGTCGGGATCCAGCGGGTCACTCCAGTCGCCCAGCGTCACAGCAGAGTGGGTTCTGCTGCAGCCTGAAACTGAGCATCGTCCCGCTTTACTGAACACTGACTGAATAACCTTAACCTAGACCATTTGATGGAAGCCTCACAGTACCATGAGTGTGTACATTTTCATTGTGGCAGTCAAAACGCCATCCTAACCCATGCATTACCCAGTAAGCAACTTATGCCCAACACATGTCACATGAACAATAAATGGTCAAATGATGATGTGGCTCCAGAAAGCAGTAAGCTACACAGTACACATTACACAAGAGTCTGCATCTGATGTGACTCCCAGACAGTGGCAAAATGTAATTGGTCAGAGAAAATCAAATTATGCCTCCCAGCACTCGCTCTCCACTGAAGCAACAAAAACATGGCAGCTACAAATAGAGGATTTGGTCATTAAATGTGCATTGTCAGGAGCGCAGCAGCAAGTCAGTTGTCCCATAGGCTATTGTTATTGAGATCAGCTAGGAAGTATTAGGCCTGATGTTGTGAATTTGTGCAGATACAGGGAAGTGTGTGTGTGTGTGTGTGTGTGTGTGCGCGTGCGTGCGTGCGTGCGTGTGGAGGGGGTGGTTCTGGGATGCCATAACTTCTGGAGGCGTCCTGGGTCTAATTCAACGTAACACCCGTAATGGGAAGTGACAACTTTCACTCTGACCCACCCCCTCCTCACATCCAAGCTGGGTTGCTTCATATGTGCTCACATAAATAAGCACAAGGGACAGTTGCATCAGACCCTGTGCATTGGTAAGAAGAGTTCAAAGTCTTATAGTTTGTGGAGTATCAGAAGTATTAAAAGCAGGGTTACCAGCACGGTCCGCCTGCAGGCAGCAGGTCCACTTGCCACTGCGATGAGCCCCGGGGTGGAAAGAGGGCAGCATGCGCTCATTGTAGATGCTGGCTTTCCTGATGGCCGACAGCCATTGGTTCAGCTCATTCACATTCTACATAGACACAAATATACAATGAACCACAAATTTGGCTGTCCCTTAAAGTCAGATTGAAGTCAAAGCAAGAAAAATATTATTATCCAAAAGTCACATGATGGCTGTTCAAAAAAGTCTATTTTTTCATTTGTAACAAGTATATTACATACTACCACTGAATAACTGTAAAGTTTTATGTGATACTGTATAATCGGTAAATAACCTTCCAATAAGGAAGGTAAATGGCAAATTAAATCACTGTTGTTATTTCTTCTTCACATGAATATTTATGCCTAAAGACCCCAATTAAAATAATGGATTCTGAGTGTATAAAATGCATAAATAAAACCAAATATAGCATAATTATTCTTTGTTCAAATAAGTATGTCAATAATGGTCATCAAAATCTGATTTCAGCCCAACACTTTAATCATGAAACAAACAGTATATCAGCAGAATACTAAAGAACCAGGGAGGAACACTGTGGTATTTCTGTACCACATACTATACTATGGAGAAAAAAACATTTCTATGGCAAAATGAGAAGGTCAGGTGTTGTGTAGGTAGCTGGCTGGTGTCAGTACCACTACCTTGCATTGGATGTACATGGTGTGCAGCTGCCCGTCGTTGTCCTGGGTGATGACCTGCATTACGTTCTGCTGCTGAAAGGCATTTTCATCCACCCTCTCCACCGCGCACACACACTGAATAGGGATCGAGGAGCGCACCTGCAACTGTTCAGCCACAAACCACATGACCAATTAACACGAGTATACACTGACCCGTAATGACGGAGCGCTCTACCACCCTAGGCCATTCAGGCAAAGGTTTAAGTGGGATAAAACTGCCATATTTTGTCATAGCACTTGCCCACAGCAAATTAATGGAGCGGCCTCTGATGCTGAACGATTCTGCAAGGAACAGGTTGGAGGAACAGCGAGGGACAAGGAGGAAGTGAAGATGTGAGCAGCACGGCAGAAAAAGAGCACTTTAAAGTGTAAATCAGCCACTTGCAATGGGAACTCGCTTCACCGCGACTGGAGTGCGAGAACATGGAGGAAGGGGGCCGGGATATTGTCTGCAATCTGATTTGCAATGATAGCATGAATATCCACAGCCTTCAATTAACCCTCGCCTTTATTCCAGTCACACAAAGCGGGAGACTGGCTCAAAGAGAGAGCTTTTTACTGGGCTAGAGAGAGAGAGAGAGAGAGAGCCTGCTTCTCTCTCTCTGTCTCTCTGTCTCTCTCTCTCTCTCTGGCTGCTGGTGAATGAGAGATCATTATCACAAGGTTGGGCACCACATGGTAATAACACTAATGATGTTCTCACAAGAGGGAAACACAAATAAATTAAAACAAGCCGAGGATGATTAAAATGTTTCCTCTTTTTATGAGGCGAGCTGATAAATGTCCTTCAAAGGGAACACACAGCGACTAATTCATCATCACGGCATATCACCTTCTGACAATGGATGAATCACTTTCACGTGACTTTGAGCTGAAGTGGCTTACACAAGAGAGAGGGAAGAAAGTAGCATTTACCTGGCAGCCAGGAAGTTTACTGTCGCATCCAGCAGTCACAGTAGCAAACAGGTTCAAGAATACGCTATTCAAATAGGCAAATATTTAGAAGGGGAATGCAACACCAACAGCTGGCTACCTGCCAAACTAGCCGGCAGAGCAGACAAAACGTCCACACACTTGTTAGCAGGGTGCAAAGCGCTTCACTTCATCAGAGGTTCTACCTGCCAGTCAGGCGTCTTGGCGTAGGACAGGGTCTCGCTGGTCAGCCAGAAGTAGCGCTTCTTAAAGGCAAAGCGGGACAGAAGTTGGGGTCCCTCTGCCTTGTGTTTCTGCAGGTACCCCTCCTTCACTGTGACCGAGGGCAGGAACACGGCCCTCTGCGGCACCTCGGACACTGCGGGACGGAGGGGAAAGACTCTCATACAGAAACACATGGACTGGATTTATAATGTATATGTAATGGCATGTTCATCGGTATAGACACAAGGTGGAGCTGTAACAGTTCCACAGTGAGAATAAACCAACACAGTGTATGGTATTGTTGAATTTCATTATTTCCATGGTGCCTAAACCTCCCTCCTTCATCACATGAAAGACGCCTTTAAAGAGGCAGAACAAGCGGCCACTTGTGCACAACAAATCCACCTGAAGAGCATTAAATGTCAAACTGCCCTTTAAGAGTAAACAGTAGGTGTGATGGCAGAGGGAGATGGGAACATGATATGTCAGAAAGGGAAGATGTTTCACAACAACAGACTCACTGACACATGACAGTAAGAAGGCAGCCAAGGCATGCTGGGTAACCAGTGTGGCGTGGCTGCTCCCTCCGACGCCCTGCCAGCCCGTTTACCCATGTCGTCCCTTCTCTAAGCTTCCAGCGAGTTATGAATATTTCACCACTGGGCTTTTGTTTCACTGTATCCCTACCCACTGTACTGACTGGGAGCTGCTGCGCTCGCACCTGGCCGGCAGCTCATCAGCTCTCCTTTCCCGTTGATTACCAGTGTAGCGGAGTGTCACCGTTATCGCTCTCACCGCTGTCGTGGTCCACGTCGATCAACTTGTCCAAGAAGTCTTTGACGGAGGCCACGCTGCAAAGGATGATGGGATGGAGGGGCGCCATCCACTGCTCCTTGCCGTGGCCCAGCTGCAGGCCCAGGTTCCCAACGCTTTGCAATGCCTGGCAACCATAAAAGCACAGCCACTTTAACACAGCGCTCACATCTTCAAGCATATAAAACATCCAGCAGTCGCAGGAGGAATTCCTCACCTGATAGTAACTGACAGAATAATTACGCCGCGTGTGTGAACTCAGTATGCGATGACCAGTAGACTGTCTGCCTTTCTCTCTCAAAGTGGGAGATCAAAAGGGTCCCTGAGGCCAGGCATGCTGTGAGGCCTTTTGTCCGGCCCACACCTGGCCTAGGGCGAGGAGGAAGTCCCTGTCTACACCCTCTCTGATGCTGGGCTTTGAACCGCAGCCCGGGCACACACACACACACACAGGTAAAAATAGCCCGTTCCTCGTCTCTGTGGAGGACCCATGGCAACAGGACTTCAGCACCACGGACAGCAGCCACAGGAGCAACGCATGCAAGGAATAAGGCTTTTCTGTTCTCTGCGACCATGACACTGGAGATTTTTGCTGCCTTTGTTAATGTTGATGGTGATGAATTCAGGGAGGTGTTTATTTTAGAGACATTTGGTGGACACTTGTATTCAAAGGCAGAGTGAACTACTAGAAGCCTTTCTTGCCAGCCTTTCTTGGTGTCTAGCTTTTGTAATTCAATGTATTTCCGGGTGAAACGGGATGTGGGGTGGGACATAACGCGGGGAGGGACTGTTCAAAACGGGGCAGGTTGGACTATAACAAACAAAGGCAGTGAAGCCCATTGCATATTCTGTGTAGATGGTGAAGCAATCCACTGTGAGATGTTCTGTGCATAATCTTAAGCTGTCACAAATTCCTGATTCTTCAAAAAGAACCACAAACCATGGTGTCTTAGGAAAAGGAAATAGGGTTTTCGGGGGTAAACACCCAAAAATGAGGCGGAAGTTCAAAAATATGTGATGGTATTATTTATTGTCATTTCTATTTACATCTACTGGTACGTCATGATATATCAACTAAAAATATGGCATTTTCCAGGATGTGAAAGTAATGGGATTTTGATATAAAAATACAGGAAAGTAAGTTAAACATTCCTAAATCTTTTGCCATTCGTTGTTAATGTTATGATATGGACATGGATATGGAATTAAATAAGGAGGGGAACCACTTTCCATTTTGTTGTGACTTTAAGACTGATCTAGCTTCTAAAATAGAGGTTAAAATGACTGTTTTTATATGGTGGCCTGACCTGAAAGCAAAGCTGTAACAGAGGACTAGCAACAAGCAACACATTGCTCAGTGCTGTATCTGTTGCTACTGGCTGTCACTCCATATGGAAGCACTACTGCCTGCACACATAACATAAGCACTGTACATTATGTATGTTGTGTTCATGCTTCCTAATCATGTGTGCTGCAACTGCAGATGAGAAATGCTGCCAGGTGGCTCACAGCATGGAGCCTTCAGGTCCATTGCAGCCGTGTCTTTACTGTTAATGCTTTTATGCATTGATTTGTGATGTAGTGTGGTGAGAATAAATCGTTCATGGTAATGTGTGTGTGTGTACTGTATGTGTGTGTGTTATGCACCATACCTTGGCCAGTAGCAACAGCGTTCTGCTTGTGCGTGTATCTGCATGCTGGTCCCTCAGGTGGAACAGTTTAGGTGTGAGGATCGCAGGAGCGAAGAAACGCAGGAAAAAGAATCCACTGATGGCCAGATACTTCACATCCTGTAGAAAGACAGTGGATTCAATAGGAAAGTAAATGATTGGCTGGCTGGATTAGCTGGGGACACAGGAATATTTGTAACATTTACTGTATTGTCTTTCCCCTGCACTCCTTACTGTGGCAGCAAACATTTTGATGTTGAATAGATGTTGATATGACAGCCTGTAATGTTGACATTTTGCAAAATTGGGAAATATCTTTCGGATATCAGTTCAGAACAGTTGCCGTCGGTCAAATGCTTGCTGGGATGGGTTGCATGTGATGTTGGCTATCTAGGAATGTCTGTTACACACATTGTAAGTGTCTCAGGATAAGACCCTCAGCTTATTGTCTAAACTGTAAAGGTAAGATAAAATTAATAAGTAGAAATGACCCAAAATGTATGAAGCGCTGAAGTGGAAGAACCCAGCTTCCGCTTTCTTTCTTTACTGAGTTTGGTCTTTATAGACCTGGCTCTGGACTGACCTCATACTCGGGTTCAGCAAATTGCTCCTCCACCCTCTTGTGCAGCTGCTTGAAGGCCACTCTCATGGCAGGGGGACACTGATCAAATGAGCCCACGATGGACTCGATGATGCTGGACAGGTAGTCCTGCAGCATCTCCACACTGCTGTCCCGCACCTCCGCCTCTGACACCGCACCTTTAAATGAGATCCGCCTTCAGAGACGGACAGAGGAGGAGACGGCTGAATCCCTGTGTCTGGAATCTGAATCTTAACAGTACGTACTATTCATACTAACCATATTGTGTATAGATTAGCATGCATTATATAAAAACTATCAAGATGTGGCAATTTAACCAAATACATCAGTTCAAAAACACAAGGCCTTTTGCAGCATGTTATAACTGATAACTTCTCTTTTCCTGATAATGTCATTACATTCAACAGCAGAGTGTGGAGAGATGAACACAGATGTTAACTGCTGCGTTGAAGACGTCAGGGAAGACATATAGGCAGGAAGCGGAGACAACATATCAGGTGTTGGCAGGCAGATTTACTGTAGACATTGTGCATGTTAGACCCTGGATCTCCCTCCATGTCAGAGATAGACATCTCAAGGGGCTCATGGCAGTTGCCAAGCAACAGCCTCCCCCCTCTTTACATTCCTTCTTCATTTCCTCACTCTGATGTCTTCCTCTCAGGGCAGAAGTGTAGAGGAAGTGGGCAGGCTCCCATGACAGCTTTCCATTTGACCATTTTAACACATACAGTACGAGCTGAACCTATGACCTAAAATTCCCACTTGTCATCTGCGGTGCAAGACAAGCGCCTGTGAAGCAGATTATAACCATCCTGTTTGATACAGCAGGTCAGGGCATGATCGTGGGCTTGTTCGAGGTCCAGCAGAACATTATTTTAAGTCAGTGTTACCTGGGGCGGTTCAGGTCGATCTTACATGGGTCCAGTTCGATGTATTTCTTCTCATCAAAGATGCGGTTGATGATGGGCTTCAGCACCTCATGCAGATACAGCATGCCGACAGCCTGACAGCAAAACAACACCATATGTTTAAGACCTGACTGTGGGACTATAGCCAGTACTCTTCCTTTCTAAACTGAAAATCCACATTCTATAAAGAGCTATACTCACCACACATTAATAGAGAAGGGATACGTTCAGGAAGAAAATAGTGAAGATTGAGCGAGGGGGCGAACATAATGAACAGTTGGGTCACGCTTTAAACCACAATAGAGACAGAAGAACAACCAACTACTTTCAACACCTGATAGAACGGAATGATAGACACACCGACCACCCTTCATAAACTGTCACATGGCTTTGGAGGGAAG
>OMOV01095401.1:5221-21274 GCA_900312565.1 Beryx splendens | reverse complement strand
CTGTCATTTTGGTTAAGAATAATCATTTGTATAATATTTCGTATCATATTTTGGTCCACACAAGAATGATTTCCTGTTTGAAATATTTTTATTTTTCACTTTTTAACATTTTTAACATTTTGAGACAGAACAGCAATAGAAAATGTCAACATCCATTGTGTGTGTGTGTGTGTGTGTGTGTGTGTGTGTGTGTGTGTGTGTGTGTGTGTGTGTGTGTGTGTGTGTGTGTGTGAGTGTGTGTGTGTGTGTGTGTGTCTCTGAGTGGCTCCCCTATAACATGGATGAATTCTTCTAATTAATCTGATCATATTTTTGTTTTGTCACGGGCCCCAGAATTCATAGCAGAGGATTATTGATTCAAAATGGCTATCCTTTATTCATCAATATATCTGTCTTCACCTGTGAGATAATTACATACGTATCATTACGTAACTGTGTGATGCTTTGGCTCTGTTGAATGTCTCAGGCGTTAAATTATACATGGTCTGTCTTAATATTCTTTTATTTTAAACCATATTGGATGAAGAGTTAAGGAGCTACAGTCTGTTTTGTACATGGTCTTTCCATTTCAGGGTGCCGAATGTGTTTGGATAGATAAAAAGTTAATGAAAGAGTCATTTTTCATGCTTGGTCAGAATGTCTTGTGATGTCTTGTCTTGACTGTGCACTAAAATCTAAATGAAAACCAAAAAACGCCAGACTTTTGATATCTTACACTTGGGTTCTGTTCCCACTATTGCACATCTGTACAACAGTATGCATTTCTATAAAAACTCAGCTGTGGTGGAATCTGGTTCCACATTACTCTGCGGAGGTAGTCACTGGTGGGGTAAATGAGAAAGAAGTACACTGAAGTCCTTTGCTAAAATGTTTGAGAAGAAAATCAGTCAGGAGAATGTTAAAATCATCCATACTAGAAAATGTATCTCATGGTATTTGCATTGTTTTAACTTGCTTCACGAAACACAGAAGACAAATTATAGCTTAAGACTAAATACAAGGGCCGCCCCGGTAGCTCACTGAGTAGAGCGTGTACCATTTAAGGTTCAGTCCTTCCCGCAGCGACCCGGGTTCGAATCCAGCCACGGCCATTTGCTGCATGTCCTCCCCTCTCTCTCTCTCCCATACCTTCCTGTTTCTCTCTCACTATCTCTGTCTCAATAAAGTATAAAATGCCAAAAAGAAATCTTAAAAAAAGACTAAAACTTGCTATGATGGACATTTTTTGCAGTATAAACAGTCGGATTACAGCACATCTTAAAGCTGGTTGCACAACAGAAGCACTGATGTGTGCTGCTCGGTGTCCTTTATCTTCTTTTAAGGTGAAATGGACATGTGACCTCTGACAGTGATCTAACATCAGTAATCCTACTCCGGCTTTGTGCATAAGGAACGTGACTTTTACACCAGACTCTCAAAATTGTTTTAGGCAGAAATATGAAATGTAACTTACTGTCATACTGTACGTGTGACATGTTATCCAATATCCATAACAAATTGCTGCTCCACAGCTAGACTCTGGTATGAATTGGATAATAAATCAGATTACACATGCAATGTTATGGAGACTACAAATCTAATGCCGCTGATGTCAGTGATGTTAACATTTGTATATCAATCTATGTGCCCAAAGGAAGATAAGTGACAGACAGATGAGTTAATATCAATTTAAAGTCAACTTCACTTTGTGTAGCTTCAACAACATTTTCCACTGGAAAAGCGATTGCTGTCAGCTGACGAGCCGGTTAGTTTTGATTTTGTGCAAATATTTTACACCTGTTGACATTTTGTAAGCATTTAAAAAGAGGAATGTATGGCTAAGTTATGGTTATCACTGTGTGTGCCTGCAAGAACATGTGCATGAACACATGTGAGCACAACATCCTGACTGATGTTTTAGATGTATTATATAACTCAAACTATAACAGCAATCATTATGAGCTTGAAAACTCTTAATCAGCATGTTATACTGAGCATGCTGACATTTCTGCTGTGTACAGTGGCAGACTTATTAATACAATGGCAGCTGATGAGGCTAATTGACCCGTATGTATTTTATAACTTATAAACTATATATATCATCATTATAGGTTTATAAACAGTTGATCAGTATGCCATAGTGAGCATTTTGAAGTTCAGAACTGTGCCAGTGCATGAAGGAAAAACTCCATTCCATCTTATATCTCACACTGATCCAGTATGTTCTAGCATAATGACAATATCTATAGTTTCTGAGTTAAAAAATAAACATTCAAAAGTCTCAGTATGGCATGCCAATCTGCATTCACTTCACTGATAACCATAACTTAACCAAACTTTACACTACATGTCACTTTTAAAATGCTTACAGAGTCAACAGGTGTCAGATATAATATTTACATGCTACACATGAGGTTTGGTGTCAGATATAATATTTTAGTTTTTCAGCAACAAGCCACAGGGAAAGAGAGAAGTGGCGGATGATGCTGGACAAAGCAAAATTTGGGCTTTTACAGTGGCAATATTGTTCTGCTGACCTGCTTTAGTGTAATACTGAGTCTGTAATGAGATTTGCTGGTAAATCCTTTTAAGAACAACCAAAACAGACTAAACAGATGAAACATGTTTGTTCCCGCAGTTGTTTCATGAAATGGACAAACAACTAACCGAAAACAGACCAGCTGCTCAGTCTGCCTATAACCTTCCCTATATTTACCAATGCATACCAAGTTACTGTGTTCATGGTGTGAGAGGCAGAGAGGCCTACTCGGTCTTTAGTGAAGCAGTACAGAGCTTAGGTCTTGTGTTTAGGGTTTTTAGGCTCCTTAATTGATTAAGGATACATTCTTGACACACTCACAGTTTCCCAGCGCTACCTCAGTCTGTACTTTCAGCCAGTCAACAACAGTGAGGAGGGTTTTCACATGATCACATGTCCCTGACTGAGCAGGAGAATCCACATCTAAGACTCATGCAACACCCAACGTTGGGGTCAGATCAGAACCAGCTGACTGAAAAGGATTGACCTGACTTGAGCTAGACTTCATGGAAGCCAGAATACAGTATATTTGCCTTGTAATGTTTTGTTTTTTGTTGTTGTTGTTGGACTGAGCTGGGTGCTGGTGGTACAGGTACAAACCTAAAGCAGTGTTTGGCTGAAATACTAATGTGTGACTTCTTATATCCACTGACATACATTTTAATGATTTAAAATGTTAAAAAAAAACATCTTTTGTCATGAAATTATATGCTCAGTTTCAGTTCTGCTATGTGTGTTTCTGATAAAACTGTAGTACATTGGTAAATATGTGGATTCGGAACGTGCCCTCATTATGTTTTTACTTTCCCAAATAACCAGAAAAATTCATATCAACCACTTCCTTAAGATCTTTGTTCCTCTTTGCAGTACATCAACACCACTAAATACATTGTGTCAATATAGCCATAATTAATAAAAAATGATTAATGCTTAATTACAAGCGGATACGACCTTTCCTCCCTGATAAACTTCTTATTCAGAGTTCAGTTTATGTAAATCAGTTACTGCATAGGAAAATATTTGGGATCATAATCCACCTTGGAGAAGTTCATGAGCTGTGCGGCCTGATGCAGGACAGATTCCACGTCTCGCCTCTGGTTAAATGACTTGTGGAAAATAAAATAAAATAAATACTCCACCACTGTGCATGGACAGTATATACTTGATTCTGTACAGACTTTGTGCCTCAGTTAAAAACTCACATTTCAGAATTTAACACTAAGGATTAGAAACAACACATCTTCCATGCAAGTAATCCAAAGCTTCGTTGCCATCTTGTGGTAAAAGTGTGAACTTAATGATTTATGGTGTACTTTTTTCTTTTTTTTAATGATTTTTCAGTATGTACTTCAACATTATATGCTCTTTATTAATGATTGGTGTTAAAATTTTTCAGGTGATGAATTGAGAAAACACATATTTCAGTAAAATATTTTTTGTAGTCAGAGTAAAGTAGCAATCAGGTAAAGTGTGTGAACATCCCATGACCATCCTGACCACACCAGGTGCCTGACACTGAAAACAGACGACTTGTACATTTATCTGATGCTTGCTTTGTGGTTTATTGAGGGAAGTTTCAAGGCTGGAGGCTTCAGGCATGCTGCTCTGTTCTTCTTCTCAATAAAGTGTCCGTTACTCATTCGAGGAGCATGTGTGTACGGCAGTGCCTGTACAGTTTGGTGAGGCCTCGCTGCTGAAAATCCCCTGTGAGAAATGAAGCGCAGTGAGACTTCTTCAAACTGAGGGAGGCCGATGGAAATTACGAATCACCCTACCGCTGCTGGCCGTGTGGAGATGACTGTGTCGTGCAACTTCCTACACATAAACAACTCACCATCTGTCTTCCTTGTTCCACTAACATTTCAGGTTCTTCTGGCTGCATGACAAACACTCAGCACATAGTGATGAAACAACAATCATATGATTTTTAAAGAATCACTTCACAGTTGGTAGTTTCACTTAATGTTTTATAAGTGTGAGCCCTCCATCACATGTCAATTTATAACTGTAATGAAAGGTTAAGTATTACCCAACAAATGGCAGACTGATATCTGCATCCAGGCCGTTTGTGACAAGTCATCGTGTTTTATCTTCTATGAACGTTTTCATAGAAGTCCCACCCCTTTGGAAGATTACATATCGCAAATACTTCCTCTTAATTTCTCACATTCTGTTGGTGTCCAATGTCCACGTGTGACATCTGTGTTACTTGATGTTATCTTAGTCGTACTCTCTTTTTTCTCTATGAGGCCTTAGCTGAACATTTAATGATTAATAGTCTCTTTTCACAGTCCATCATGACATATTGTGTTATTGCACATAATAAACATCTTAGAAATCTATCAAAAGGAAAGTAAGTAAAGTGACAGATGCCCAGAGAATTTTTAAGAAGTCATATGATTACCATGGTTTAATTTACAGCTGTTTAAGGAATGAATTTAAAGCAGATGAGCAGCTTTATACGCATATATACAGTATATCAGTCGACATCTTCATGGTAAATACTAAAGAGGCATGGCTTAAACTCACTGCGCGTCATTCCATGTTTCCATGTGATGTAAGAGGAATGCAGAAGGGCTTGTGTCTTAAAAACTTCATTCTTAAGCAGGTGTATCACACTGATGATGGTTAACTTCTTAAAAAACTCACTCACTCTTCCCATAACCACGGCACTGCACACCGGACTGAACGCCATATCCACGATCGCTTTGCACCACAGAAGGAGAAGGAATATCAAGCCCTCTGCAGATACCAAGGACATCTGGGAACTAACTGCGGTACAAACAAGGTATAATCAAATTAAGTCTGTGATTATAATTTTGCATATTAGTTAAGGTCACCTGTGATGCCCCTTTTGGATCATGTTTCTGAATTGAAAATAGAGTAGGTGAGAAATTGCAAGATCAGGCCCACTTTTCATCAACTCTCCTGGAAAAACCTTTGTTGAATACAATGAAAAATGATTTATCTCCTATGTACCTGCAATTCAGTGACATTTTGGATGATATTCCTAAAAGGAAATAAATCAATGTTGTAGAAATCACTTAAGACGACTGAGTATTTCCTTCATCCTCTTTGTGTCGGTGGTTGATGACTGCTGTATGTCAGGCTGTTCAGAGTTACTGATTCTGTGTCTTTTGGTGGATATGTATTTGCTTGGTGCCAATGAAAACACTTAAACTTGAAGTACCTAGATTTATTTAAAACCAAATCATATGTACGAGCTGAAATATTTTCATACTAACTTAAGATTTTCTCTCAGATTGGAAAACATGCTGGGTGAGTTCTGTAGAGAGATTAAATGTCAAGGCAGATCAAGCGCATTCATCTGAGATTACTTGATACCGAAAAGGAGGACAGACAGAAAATATTCATATTTGCTAAATCTTTTGATCACAGAAGTTTTAGATTTGACTGCTTTTGGCAAGATTGTGCATGAGATGTATGAAGGTCTTCAATCATGACTGAGGAAACATTAAAAACAGGAATAGTGCAAGCTTGTTTCTCACACCCACAATAAGTCTCTCTCTCTGTTTCGTTGTTTATTTCTTTTGAGGTGAGCAATTTTTGTCTTTTTTATGTCTCCTTTTCTCTATCTCATACATGATAAAATGATAGAGGCACTTTGTCACACCCACATGAATAAATCAGTCTTTCTCTCTTTGTCTCACTCTCTCTTTTTGTGTCATCTGTCCTCAGAGATGAGAGACAGGCTGAAGCACCTGCAAGAGGTGCAGAATGACTCTGAGGGTTTCAGCACAGTGGAACTGGACGACCTGTCAGAGCAGGAAGGAGCAGGAGCAGGAGCAGGAGCAGCAGCAGCGTCAGCAGCATCAAACCCTGGCCAGGACCTGGAGCAGGACCAGGACCAGGACCTGGACGGTGTCCTCCAGGAGGCCCAGCAGATACGCCTCGAGATCCAGCAGATCCAGCACGACATCAGTGACCTCAGGGATGTGCACTACCAGACCTTGAACAACACTTCTCACCCCAACGCCACAAAGCGGGACTCCAGTGCCATCGGGGCGGATGTCAAACGCAGGGGAGAAGCTGTGCTGCAGCGGCTGCACAGGATGAACGCTCTCGGCAGGGAAGTGGAGGCCCAGCGTGGCAGCACCGACCCGGTGGCGCGCATCACTCGAACTCAGTACCAGTGTCTCAGCAACGCTCTGCGGGAGGTGATGTTCAACTACAATGACACAGAGATGAGCCACAGGGAGGCCTGTAAGAAGCAGATCCAGAGGCAGATGGAGGTGGTGGGCAGAGAGGTCAGCGAGGAGGAGCTGGAGGAGGTGATGGAGAGCGGGCAGTGGAACGTGTTCAGCGTCCAGGCGGAGGGGAAGACGGCCCACTCAGCGCTCAAACAGATCGAGAGCCGTCACAAGGAGCTGCAGGAGCTGGAGAAGCGAGTCCAGGGGATCCAGGAACTGTTCCTGGATGTGGCTGTGCTGACAGAGGAGCAGGGGGCAATCGTCGAAAACATCCAGAGCAATGTCCAAAACACTGAGGCAACCATCCAGGATGCTATGGTCCATCTGGAAAATGCCACTACTCATGATAAAAACAACCCCTTAAAGCAGCTATTTTGTTGCTGCTTTCCATGTTTTAAAAATTAGATTTAGTGAGGGCCAATTTAGTTGCATTAAGCAAGTCTACCTCTGGCCCACGTGGTGAAAGACACACTGTAAAATACAGGAACAATCCCTTGAGACATGAATTTGTTGCTGCTCTCCATGTAATGACCATTAGGTCCAGTTGGATTAACTAGGTCTACCTTGAGTCCATTTGGAAAAAGCCACACTACAAGCCTATAATACAAGATTAAAACCTTCAAGAAACTGTTATGCATGTTATGCCCATTGGGTCTATTGATTATTTTTGTATATTAATGTTATTAGTGTAATATGACTCACATGATTTGACAATGGTGATAAAAACTAAAGTAGAAAACAAACTTGTAGCTCTTCATTTGCCAAGCTGACACTTAGGCTAACACTTAGTACAAAAAAAAGTTTATTTGAACGGGGTATGAATTACATGCTCATCCATTCACAAATCAGAGGGCAGTGAGGATGAAGAAGATCCCAAACGAGCGGTTTACATGCAAGTGCCAAATGCGCAAAGGCTCGTTACCTGTGCGGTTTTATATTTTTTTAAATAAAAAAAACCACGACGAGGAGATGACTGGTGGATTTCCACCTTCCAGATCATCAACCAAAAAAGTGGTGAAGTGTGTGAAATGTGGGGTGAAACCAAACGAGAAGGCGTGATCTTCCGCATTAGCACCTGCAGCAGCAGCGGGCTGCGTCGTCAGTCAGTCAATCAGGCAGTCTGTCTGCGGGATCTCGTAAGATGTGGGCTGACTCCTGAACATGTAGAAACTCTGTAATATCACGGAGCGAAAAGGGGAAATGATTCTTTCTGTGCTCGTCTCTTCTGCTTTGGTGAGTTTATAGGACTGCTGGAACCTAACAACAGGTATGTTTAATGTCTACTTATCTATATGTTCAGTAAGTATCGGTTTAGGGCTGATAGGCTCACATAATCGATCAGCCATATTGCCACAGGCCAACAGGTTGATTTCTATGAAGAAGATAATTTGTTCAAGTTTCTCCTTTTCATAAGCAGGACGTGTCTGTGTGCTCATGATTTTCATGTGTCGTAGCCAAGGATGCTTTTAGATTTGTTAGTCTGTGGCATGTTTCCTTTTGTAAAACACTTCAAGAGCAATAACTACATTACACTGAACCTGTGTAACATTTTGTCTTAATAGGAAATTATACTGAACGTTGTGTAACAGTTGGTCTTAATAGGAAATAACTGTCCAGATACCAAAGTCCACGCCCTGTAATTTGTGTTGTGTTAGCGAGGAGGAGGTCACAACTCAGAGGAAGTATCAGTTTCCTTTTGAAGAGTTTATCCATCTCTCTTCAGAAGTTACATTTAGAGTATTTCATAATGGGTGCCAGATAAGAGAGAGAGTTTAATATATAGTTATACAGATATAGTTAGGCTGTCTTTCATACAAGACTGACTAAAACAAGATGGTGATGGAGATGTGTCCATAACTGTTTCTTGTCAGTAAAGCTCCTCGCTCTCATTGCAGGTGCGATGAGGGACAGACTGTGTGAACTGCAGAGTGTCACTCCCAAGCCCGCAGCGGAGTCCAGCAGGCCTGAGGAGCCGTACACCGCTGAGGATGAGGCCGATCTGGAGCAACAGGCCATCGTCTTTGATGGAGAGGACGTGATGGACGGCATCTTCAGGGAGGCCCAGTTGATGCGGAAGGAGATCTCCCTGCTCAAAATGGACGTGAAACGTCTCGGAAAGCAGAACACCAGATTCCTCACGTCTGTCAGGCGGATAAGCAGCATCAAACGAGACTCCAATGCTCTGGGACGTGACATCAAGGCCAGAGGGGAGGCCATTTATGCTCGTTTGGAGAAGCTGGGGAAACGGAGCAAGGAGCTGGAGGAAGAGCACGGGCAGTGCTCAGCGCTGGTACGCATGGTGCGCTCACAGTACGCCTGCCTGACCACTGCTTTCCACGATGCCATGTCTGAATACAACGAGGCTGAAATGGTCCAGAGGGAAAACTGCAAGACCCGCATCCAGAGGCAAGCGGAGATCATGGGTAAGGAAGTGAGCAGAGAGCAGATAGACGAGATGATTGAAACGGGCAAGTGGAACGTGTTCTCGGACAACCTCCTCATCGAAGGGAGGACTGCCCGCTCCGCTCTCACAGAGATCGAGAATCGCCACAAGGAGCTCCTTGAGCTGGAGGGCCGCATCAGGGACATCCAGGACCTCTTCTTCCAGATGGCTCTGCTGGTGGAGGAACAGGGCTGCATGATGAACAACATAGAATCAAACGTATGTGCTACACAGGACTATGTTGTCAAGTCCACAGCTCACATCAAGAAGGCTGTGAAGTACAAGAAGAGACATCCGTGCAGACGTCTCTTCTGTTGTTGTTGCCCTTGTTGCAATAACTGAGACGGTATCAGTGTTATTTTTTTTCTCAAGTGGAGATCTTACTCTCGCCTCTGAAGTGTTCCCATAGCCATGAGAATATCTTTTAGAGCTGCTTGATTCAAATCAACTTCCTATGCAACTATGCAACTTAAATGTTATGCTTGTGTATTTCATATCAATGTCATCACCGAGCTGGTCTCAGAAAAGGCCTAGTGGCTACATTTCAAACCACAAGTCCATATGCAAATGTGTACAGTGTGATATATATACAGTGTTCCATTTCCTGATCATCAGTGAGAACAGTGTTTGCATGACTACTTTAAAAATATCTAAGCACAAATGTAGTTATAGTAGCTCTCAGCTTTATCCTAGAACTGTTGGCTTTAAATGTGCTTTTTAAGAGCAAATGTTTCTTTACGTGACATATTTAAGTGATATAAAATGTGATTTCACAATTCTAAATAAATGCCTTACAATGGCTTTTTAAATGTATAGTTTTGACTATGTGAGTGTGTAAAGGTTGCACTTTCGAAGGTTTTTTTCCCCAACCATTGCCACACACAAGGTTTAGAAATTCAGTGAACACAACAGCCTCTGTGGTTAGCCTA
Organism: Beryx splendens; assembly: GCA_900312565.1. Taxonomy (NCBI): domain Eukaryota; kingdom Metazoa; phylum Chordata; class Actinopteri; order Beryciformes; family Berycidae; genus Beryx; species Beryx splendens. The sequence continues at coordinate 11,173 of OMOV01095401.1, read as the reverse complement.
GCTGAGGAAACAAGATAGATGCGCATTATGCAATTATCCTCTCTTGGCTGTTGGCTACCCAGCTGTGTTGGTTGCCAGCTGTTGGCAACCAGACCAGGGCTTGCTCTTTCTCAAGGTCTGCTTCACAACAGTTCACACCTCCTTATATTGCTGTCTCTACTTGTCAGCAGTGGAACAGTGTGAGCAATAGTATCCCCAATCCTATGGTTCCCTAACTGGCCTGAGTACATTGAGGAGCACTCAGACAGGGCCAGAGTCAGTCAGATTAGCATTATATATAGGGTTTCTCAAATTTACATAAGGACTATACATAGGCCTATAGGCTACATGAGGACATCTAACTAGACAGACGATGGTCGTCTGTCCAGAGGCAGCGTGACAACAGAGTGTGAAAACTGTGGTCACAATACTTTCTGTATTTCAGTGTACTGTGTGGTACTCTAAAAGAAATGATAGTGAAATTAAAACGGTCTTGTTTGCTGTATGTGGCAATCCATGAAACACCCATGGGGGGATTCCCAGACCCGTTGTGTTTTTAACCACAGCAATAAGGGACTCTGTGCTTAAAAGTGTTGTTCCCTGAGCTCAAACTGGCCCTGTGGAAACTATAGTGTCAGTCCAGGGCAGCCTCATCTACATCAGTTAGACCACTGGATGAAGTCACAGTGACTCAGTGTTGAGATGGGTACCAAACTGGAATGAAAACTTTCAACATAGCCTTATGTGGCGTGTGATCTGCATCGACCAGCAGCAGGGTTAGCTTTGTTTGCTCTGCGATATCATCTGTTTGCCCAGGTAACTCCACCTGTTATTGCCATGTTTGTCGACCTTTACTAAATGTATATTGTCCCCGTACAGTATACACGCACCAGGATGGCCGAGTGGTTAAGGCGTTGGACTTAAGATCCAATGGACATATGTCCACGTGGGTTCGAACCCCACTCCTGGTACAACTGCGCAAATTTTAATCAGACAGATAGTACAGTGGAAACAAGCACATTGAACTCTCTGGTGTTTGCATCGAGGCCGTATCGTTGGTTTGGAAGATCAACCGCAACTGCGACAGCTTCTCTCCCCGCTGCTGCCCCGCCCGCCGCTGCGTGGTCCCAGCTCACGACTCTGCAAAACAAACCAGCAGGGTGTTTTGACAGAATTTTTCTCCCCCTGGAAAAAAAAAAGTGATTCCCCTTGTTGTGTTTCCTCGCCTCGATCTCGCACCAGGAGAGGAAAGGAAATAAAAATCATTCTGTTTTCTGCTGATGGTTTTCCTCACGCTGGCTTTTCAAACGGGAACGGAAACCACGTGTGTTTGTGATCTCACGACCTCAAACCACGCGTATCCACTGATTCCTCGGGCTGTGAATGTGTCTGCTTATCATTTATTAGTGCGCGTCACCCCTTTGCTCTGCGGTCAACAACACAACACGCACCCAGGACAAGCCGAGGGCACACCGCCAGGGAAACACATTTTGCCACAACACCTGATTCAGTTGTTCTCTCTCTCCGAGCGCAGCTTGGTGAAGCCAGAACTGTCAGACATGCTTATATAGCCCACTGCAGTTTCGTTTCCAGTGAACAGTGATTTTAGGGCAGTTTTACACCGCAGGACGTGGCCCAGGTAACGCACTAAATTTCAACGCATTTATCCTCCATTTATGGCTCGCTATGCAGATACTGCACCACCTAAAATAACTTAAATCATGATCTAAAACAAAACCATATCCTGTTTGATCACAGCTGAAGGACAATAGGAAAAGTGGCCTTTCTGTTCGGACAGACGGGTTTATTATACAGGAACTATGAAGACAAGCAGTGTATAAAGATATGCCGCTCTGGCGCCATCTAGCGGCAAACTGGGGGACTTGTTGGCATTCAACTGATTTTTCTCTCCCCAATGCAACAAAGTCGAGTCTGCAGGTTTTCATTCCACCCACTGATTTCACTGATTAGCACAACTTCACCCAGTTCTCCTCTCTGGTTGAAGTTGTGCTAATCAGTGAGCAGCAGTAGCATGAACCTACTTAATATTAATCCCACACTGGGGAATATCTGGGAAAGTTCTGGGAATCGTAGAGGCATCACCGGCAATGCAAGACAGTGACAAACAGGACATTTTGGGGAAGTACACCTATTACTGAAACGGCTTCCGTCTTGAATCAGTGCTTTGTAAATTTGTCCAGGATCTGAAATGTAGAACTTGTGAAATCAGCAAGTGTAGTGTTTCTTGGGAATGAAATCCTGCATAGACTTGGGCCTCGATGGCACATGGCTGCAATAAAAGGTCAAAAAGCAACTTTTAAAAACGGATAGACTCTTTATTAAAATGCTTCAGACAGTCAAACAACGATGCTGGCAGAACTCGATGAAAACACACTTCGGCATGAGTGAAAACTTATTAATGCTGATGAAAATGTTGATACACTCCAGGCACCTGTAAAGACTGCTACCACAAAAAAAAACAACCATGTGCTACAGTTGAAATATGCCATATTTGTGTCATTGCTGCAAGTTCATGTGTGAACCGCAACAGACCAAGATATTGCCTTTGAGTTCATGCTCAGGTCCCCCGCTCCACTCACACACTTCACAGGCTTAAACCTGCAGAATGAGGGCATGGAGCGTGCACCTAAACATGTGTTCAGTTCAAACTGGAGTCAATTATGATGCAAGTAAAAAAAAGTATGTAACAGCTTTTATGAAAACGTGCTATCCCCGACGCGCTGACGCCGAGAAATAAATGGTATAAAACGATGCGATTGGGCTGAATGATCATTTTTTTTATCCAAAGACATCTCACTCACATGCAGAACACGAGGGAAAACAACTCCCACTATCTGAGCAAAGTCAACCCCCAGCACTATGATTTACAGTACATACTGTCATGTGCAAATCAATAATTCAAATACAAACCTAGACAGTCTTACAGAGGCAAATTTGTCATCCCAAATAAGAGTACCAATTTTAAAAAAAAAGAAGAAATAAAACAAACAAGGAGGGTCTTAAACGCACAAAAAGATAGCTTAGAGTTCAAATCATGTTTGGGCTTTTACAACAAACTCTCTTCCAAAATATGAAACAAAAACACACAAAAACTTTTTTTCAAAGAATATCAAAACGTTTCCACTTCTCTCACCAATTATTGGTGTCCGTTTCACAACGTCATCGCAAAACCTTTAACATAAGGGAGCAAAATGTTTCATATGTTCACACCTTGTTAAACCGCTTTTTTTTTTTTAAATCCAAACTAAAAAAAACCTTAACATCCAAAAATATAATTATCGGAGTTAAACAAGACTGATGACTTCATGTTTTAACCGCACATTCAATTATTTCAGCTGAATTCAGTTACTCACATAAAAACGTTAGGACGCTGATGGGTGACAAACATCTCGTGAAGACATGTAGATTGTTAGTCCAGCACTGCAATACACACAATTAGGTTATAATACTGAGTGGTACACCAGTCAGTTCTAAGACCCCACCATAATCAAGTAGCTGACGATTCATCGCGTAGTTTTCAGCAATTTTGTAGACCACACACAATTTACTGCTAGTTATGGCCAGCACTTACCGACGCAGCTTCATGCTACAACCCTGAGACGCTAACAACATTTGAACACAGTGGACATGTAGTGCCAAAAAAAAAACAAAAAAAAAAGGTTACAAATACAACCATGATAAATAACAAACATAATTAGTGATGCTCATGACCAGAGGGAAGCATGTGCCCGTTATATTTCTTCATACCTGGCCTGCAGGGATTTGAGGTCTGACATAAGGGAAGGAAACCAAGCGTTTTGCTCACTAGCCACAGTCGCTGATGGATTCTAAAATTCACCGAGTACGTTTACTCTTTTACCTGCCAAACTGCTTTTTAGAGTAGAACGTAACCTCCACTCAAAGGCTGATTACCTGTCAGAGTAGCTGGAACAGAGAAACTTGCCAACCACAGCCCAAATGTATTGCCGTTTGGCTGGTGGCTAGTGTTCATTCATGTCCCACCCTGTACAACATGCCCGCACATTTGTCACAAGTGAGATAGGGGTAACGGTAGACGGCCCACCACCTCTGTTATCCGAACAGAGGCTTCAGTGCCACCTGCTGAATCACAGCACACCCAACATCCAAAAGAGTCAAAATGGAGTTGGCATGCTTATGCTGGTTAAGAGAAATCAACAGCTACGTCGAACGTGTTCAGCCTTTGAAAACGGCATGCATTGTGTACAGTTGATGTTTGGTCAGTATCTTAAAATGCAGAATTAAAGCCATGAAATCTAAATGAAAAACTATGAGCTTCCAGCGTTAACACGTATGGTCACTCGCTAGGTATCAAGGTAAGATATAAAAACCGTGCAAGATAAGATACCAGTAAACTGTTCCAGCAGGAAGCAGTTGAGAAATCTCAGCGAGATGTTCAGAACTCCCTCATGACTAGAAATCAAGTGTATCATAAGTTAAGGCTCTACTCTCATTTCCAATGCAGCACAGTACTGACTTTTTGATATAAAAATAAAAACTCTACATCAAAACATCTGATTATTTACACGTCGTCAGAGTATGTAAGAGTAGATCGTCAGTACACTGGTATTAGTATGTCCATTAGAGTGGAAGATACGAGGCTAGCACTTTAATTTGCTTGTTTATAGTCCCAGTCTGTGCTTGCAGTATGGCAGCCTCTGTTGAAACACAACCGCCCCACCACTGGCTTTGCTACCATCGTCATTTATGGGATTGGAGAGAATTTGTTTTTCCACTGTGAAACAAAAAAGGACTAACAGTATACGACAGATAACCATGAGTTTCTCTGCTATTCTGAGGTTCGGAAGAGACTTAAATGTTTAATGCTTGTAAACACTTGGGTAAAACACACCTGTACTTGGAGTTATGACAGTTTAAGAAAGTCCCAAAAAGCAGACTGTATCTTTAAGAATGACTCATGCTACTGGCTTGAGGACTGAACGTAAACACCTTCCCTCTTTTGTGAGCTCCCTGGTGAAACACATGCACGGCAGAGGGATCGCCTCCTCCCGGCGTGCGATCGTGTTGAACTTGCACTTTTTGAGATGGTCAGCCATGCTGGCGATGTTGGCGAACTTCCACTCATTCACTGTACCAAAGGCTGTGCTGAATCTCCACACCTGATTGACAAACGACAGAGAATCAACGCATTACTTCTCACGCAGCAACAGACATTACTGTACGTCTTACCTAGAGACTAACGGTTGTATAATGTCTTTGTTACATTGGCAAGAAATGACTCGCTCAAGGACTCACCTTATCCGTTATCTGCCACGAAGAAGACCCATCAGCACGCCGTTTCTTCTCCCACAGCAGGACGACCATGCCACGCATCTGGAGCAGGCTAGCACACACGTCTCTCATGGTGCGGGACACCCTGGACAGTTGGCACAAGCTAAAGCCGTCCAGGAAGCTTGCTACATGCTGCAACAGCTCAAACGGAAGACTGCTGAGATGGTCACACTGGGAGCCAAAGCGACAGGTGTTTTTTGGGAGGTTGTCCCCGATTCTCAAGGGTAGACCAGGCTGCACTCCAAAGGAGCCAAGGTGCCTATCGTGGATGATTCTGGAACCCTGTACAGACGGGCAGAATCGTCTTTGGGAGTAGGTGCAACCATAGTAGGCCAGGGGGCAGCGGTGCTCCATCCAGCCATTGAGTCCAGCATGGATGTCCCCGTGGACATTTTTGAAATGAGAGGAGAACTCGTCCCGCCGGAACAGCTGCCCGCACACAAAAGTGAACATGGAGCGCTGCTTGGTTTGGTATCGGGCCACACATTCAAGCACCAAGTCCAGCCTGAGAGTGTGGAAGGGGCTCGGGTTGGAAAGCTGCGGGCTGGCGTGATCACAGGCCGACGCTGAAGCAATGTCTCCACTGAAAGGGTTTACCTCTGAATGTGCTTGTCTTGCCTGTCGTCGTGTTAATATGCTTCT
>OMOV01095399.1:0-11932 GCA_900312565.1 Beryx splendens | reverse complement strand
CCCACCTGCTGGGGAACCCGGGGGTGTGCGTGTACGACGGCTCGTGGTCCGAGTGGTTCAAGAGGGCGTCTCCAGAGCTCGTCGTCTCAGAGGGCAAAGGGAAGCAGGGGTGAATGGGAGAGGAGGGCAGGGGTGTAATGTTACCTTTATATGAAGATGTTTGTCGCTGGCCGGTGGAAATGGAATGGTAATAAAATTAGCTTGAAGGCACCTTACAAAATCCACATAATTTCACAAATAGTGAGAAGATACTAATGAGGAGAGAGTGATGGTCGTGCACAGAAGGCTGATGAATCCTGATGAAACCTACAAAGTCAACAGTGTTTAGTTTCTACAGCTATAGCACATAAAATTCCATAACCGGGAGTTACATAGGTTTGAAAGGTTTACATCCTAAAATGAGTTGGGCAATGATGGGCTTCGCACTTTCGCACAGAATCATCCCAACTGTTTCTGTGATGTGTCTGAGATGGTGCTGCTACGCCACGACAGGTTTAAATGTGCTTCACCTGTCTTAAGACAGGTGACATGTAGTTCTTGAATAAGTGCACTTTTTTGATTAGATGATATATTGCATTCTTTTCAAATATTATATAAAAAAATTAATAAAAATGTTTGCCTGAGGTCTGTTTCCTTATTCTCCATTGCTTGTAGTCACGTTTTTTCTCTTCTTAAAAAGCTATAGAAGGCTAATGTCATTGAGGACAGCCTCTGCCTTATTCAGTAACCAGAAATGTAAATATTTAGCTTTGTATATGGCAATAGCACAGGATGCAAGGTCCAGATTCCCACAGTGAATACATTCTCTCTTTAAATGTGAAATACGTGACAGGAATATTCATCTGCAAGTTTCCCTCTCAGCTCATGAGATTATGTGATTGATGCTCCTCCTCGCTGCTGTACAGGTCCATACATGCTGGTCCTGAGGTGAATCAGAACAGAAGACTGCATGTGGTGTAACTTTGTTTTAACCTTTAATAAGCCACTGCTGCACAAGTTCCTCCTAAGCAAACTTGAGTGTGAGCCCTGTAAAAATGGGGTCTGGCAAAAAATAGTCCCAAACTGCAGCTTTTGTTTTTACTGGCAATAATGAGCTATAACATTTGACAGACGGGGGGAAATTCAGCCTGCTGACGCAGACCAAATCAAAACCGGTTGAATCCGGTTCCTGTGCTAGATTTGGGGTGTCTGCCAAGATGCCCTATTTCCAAGACGCAATGTTTTGCTATTTTAGCGTTTGTAACCCCACGATGCTGCTTTGTAAAACTAACATCTGTGTGACCGATGTTGTACACGCAAGTAGCAACAACATAAAACAAATAAATTACAAATGGCTAATAAGGGGTCCCATTTTGAGTGTGGCTAAGAAGGCTGGCAGTGAAAGCTGTGCACCACATATCTCTGCGTCCAACCTACATAATCTTCACATTGTTGAAATGTTAAACGCAGATGTTAACTCATCTGAACTATCGTTTATGGTGCGGGCTGTTACTCTGTCCCCTTCACGGTAGAAAGGTAAACACAGAGGGCAGAGCGCACTTGAAACAACATGAATGCCACAACAAAGATGGCCGACAATAGACGACTCTTGAAAACGTTGCCCTGCAAACTGCCTGAAGGTCCTCGCGAAATAAACAAATTGGGGTCCTTTCTTGCGATATGCTAGCAGTCGAAGCGGAGTTGCATTGTTTTGTATAAGTGTGGTACCTTCTAAAATATAAACATCAGTACATGTAGATTTGAGTTTTAAATGAATGTTGGTAAGATAGCCGTCTCGAGCGTTTGGTTGTGAACGCTCTAACTGGCCCAGTAGGTGTGTTCGGGACAGCAGAAGGGTGTGTTTTTCGGTCGGTTGTTCACGACCAACAGCTACGTTAGAGACGTTAGCGAAGCAAACACGCAAGGTAACGTTAGCCTAGCTTAGTCCACAACCCATTTCCCGCTAGCTAACGAACTATCAGTGTTAACCAAAAATAAATAGGTAAGTTCGTTTGATGTGATTTAACACTTAACTTAATACTGAACATGCTTGTGTTATGTTTTCAAACCCGTTCCGTCCTGTTTTAAGATGTTCATGGTGGCTCTGTACCAGCCCAGAAACGAGTTATTAAGCTTGTAACGTTAACGTTACGCTCTATTCCTTATCAACAAATTGGCTCACTGTCAATAACGCCAATAACTTGCCAATAATTATTTTGATTTTTAGAGCCCAACATTCCGCCACAGCACGAGAGAGGTGTGCACAGTTTAAATTGAATAATTGCAAGTTTTGGTTTTGATTGTTTTTCCGCAGGGAGGCGTTGATGAGCAGCAATGTCTGGCATCGCTCTTAGCAGACTGTCCCAGGAGCGCAAAGCCTGGAGGAAAGACCACCCATTTGTAAGAAGCAGCTCCGTTATTTAGCCTTGACTGATCATTTCTGCAAGATTCCCTCTTTGGCCCCTGTTACTGAGATTCATTAACTTCTCATTGTGTAAGGTTCATGACTTTGACTGTGTTTTAACATTTAGTTCGCTGATGTTTTCTGCCTGTCTTGTCACCCCCACAGGGATTTGTTGCTGTGCCTACTAAGAATCCTGATGGCACCATGAATCTGATGAACTGGGAGTGTGCCATCCCAGGGAAGAAAGGAGTAAGTCCGTTTCTGACATGTTGCCATTCTGAGTTGGTATTGCTTATTAATCTTACATGGGTCCCCTGTTTTTTATGTCCTCAGAGTGACCTGCAACAGGTCACTCTTTTAGGAATGCTCAGAATGCTTTACAAAACCTTATACTTCACCCCATCTCTTTGCAAACCCTCTACAATGGCAACCTTATACCACCCAAGCCCCTTCATAAAGAAACAAACTGCTAGCATGACGTTACGCAATCACTTACATACAGGCCATAATTGCAGGTTACAGTAATTCAGCCAATTCAGAACAGTGCAACACTGGAAGGAGAATTTTGAACACAGGCAAACAGTTATACATGAAGTTCAGTTTCGTTTTTGGCCTCAAGCTAAAAAACTAATTGCAATATTTAAAGTCTGTAGCACGAAGGACACTTCCAAGTGTTCATCGTCTAACCAAAACGGTTCAGGATGCTTGCAAAACAAAACAAAAATCTAAGTGCATCATAAATTTAACAGCAAAAGACAAAAGCGGATTTCATTTTCAGACTGAAAAATATTACATAATGTATAAATTGTTTTACTGTAATTCCAAATTGAAATATGCCTGGGTTTGTCCTTTCACTCCTGTGTCATTACATCTGTTGAGTCTACTCCGTTCACACTAAAGCAAAACAGTTTTGTTTTATCCCTGTGGATTTTCTCAGTGATTTCACTCAAGTCATAATTATCTCCTTGTTCATTCATCAGACCTTGTGGGAGGGAGGCCTGTATAAACTCAGAATGCTGTTCAAAGATGACTACCCCTCCTCACCGCCCAAATGTGAGTACCACTTATGCACAGCTGTCCGTTCAGAATTGAAGAGGAAAAGCTCAGGAGACGAGAGTTTCGGCAGCAACACCACTAGACCGGGTTTAAGCAGTACGCAAGCTCTGAGCTGTAAGCTACGAGCGAGCTATAAGCAGTGAATCTCTTGCAAGAGATGACAGTCAGTGTCTTTGAAATTGTGCTTTTTGTGTGACACGCAGAAGATGTGTAAATGCCATTCTTCAAGTCTCTAGATTTGATTCCTGAGGTTGTGGAAAACCAGGAAAAGTTAAGGAATTTGAGTTTTCAAGGCCAAGGAAAATTATGGCAAATGCCACACATTCAAATAGGTTTGGAAATGGCTGTATAGTCTTTCAGTTCAACTTAACTTCAGATGGAACCGCACATTTCCTGATTACCCAAGTCCCAAACTTGTAGCCAACCAGAACTGGAGTTGGGATATTCAGATCAGTTATTGAACAAAGACAATAACAACTGATCGTTTAAGCTGGCAAGTATATGTGAGGGAAATTGCACTATATGTAACGGAAAGGTTGACAACATGATAACACCGTAACAGAACGGATCCTCTTATGTCTTAGACATGTTGAATGATAAACTTGAGGTGATGATGGTTTTCTAAAATGGCTAAATTGTGTTTTGGAATTGAAATCTTCAGTTTTACCATGCCAGTGTTACTTCAGATTCTGAAATCCTGACTCTTTTTTTTTGCCCTGTATTGATTTCCACTCAGGCAAGTTTGAGCCACCTATATTCCACCCCAACGTGTACCCATCAGGCACCGTGTGTCTGTCAATCCTGGAGGAAGACAAAGACTGGAGGCCTGCCATCACCATTAAACAGGTCTGAACTCCTCACAAACACACGCTCTCTCTCTGTGTATCGGCATAAATGAGTTGATCCCCTCCCCGTTATCCCCTTTTCTTCTTAGCAGTAGGAGAACTGCTTCTTATACTTGTTTACTGCTAGGCTGTTTGCAACTATGGCTGTTTGCTTTGCGAGTGTGAACTAAATCTTCTTAACGCACCACACTTACTGTATGCTGTCTGGGCCAGAGCGCCAGCTAATGGAGAACTATTAACTGTGTGTTTTCAGATCCTGTTGGGTATCCAGGAGCTGCTGAATGAGCCTAACATTCAAGACCCAGCACAAGCAGAGGCTTACACAATCTACTGGTCAGTGTCTCTCGCTTCATGCTTTAACAGACTGTATGAGCTGGAAGAATAGCCAGCACTGAAAAAGTTAATAAACCGGTTCACTGTTTTTATTCAGCAGTCAACATGAACATGTTTCAGCTGCGCAGCCTTCACCAGTGTCATTGCGAATGAAGCTTGTGGAGCTGAAACATGTTTACCCTAGCTGCACTTATTTAAAGGACAACTCCAGCGCGACTTAAGTTTTATGCTGTTTTTTATTGTATGCACCATGATTAAAAGATATTTTTAGATCAGTTTTGCCATACGTTTTTGATCCAATAATAATTCATTCAATTTGTATAGCGCTTTTCAATAACCCAAAGACAATCACTCCCGTTCAATGCCAAATGGCATCGAAAACACCTGAGACGTCTAATTCGGTCAGTAAAAGTAAATCATTGTGAATGAGAAGCCAACGATCGAGTTTTCAAAGTTGCATCAGAGCACTAATATCAGGCTATAAACTTTTCAGCAGTTTCCACCAGCTATAAACGGAAGCTAAAGTTTGATTTTACAGTTAGAGCACACAGTAAATATTTAAAGAGTTTGTTTAAAAATATTTACTTTGAAAAACAACTAAGACAAAGGAAAGATATCAAATATAACACGATAAGTAAAACTGGAAAACAGTCTACAGCGATGTAAAACAGTGCAAGGGAATGCAGGTAATAAGCAAAAACCCCAATCACGCTGGAATTGTCCTTTTCAGAGGTCAACTCATACATTTTTCGAGAGCAGCTTTTGAGTTTTCGAGCCGCTTGAGCATCTGCAGCATTTAATTTGTAGTGTTCACATGCTGCAGCCCGTGGATTGTAGTCTTTCTGCAGTTGTGAGCGAGGAATTAAAATCTGTATGAGGAGTGATTTCAAGGTGTCAGGTCAGTTCTCCTTTTCCAAGATCAGTTATGATACAGACCCTGCTATAGACCACAGGAGGGTCATAGCACAAAGTCCTTCAGTCCTTCGAGTACTCCTTTCAGGCTTGTCTTTCTGTGCAATGATACTTTTTGTTTCACCCAGTGTGCGTCACTCTGTTGTACTGAAAATGTGCTTCCCAAGGGATCCTACACACTGCTTGACACATTTGTTTCTAAGTAACCTTAGTAGAGTCTGAAATTTCTTGTACCCTCTTCTGTGTTTCAGTCAGAACAGGACGGACTACGAGAAGCGGGTGAGGGCGCAGGCCAAGAAGTTTGCCCCCACATAGAGTGGAGAGCTAGCCTTTATCCCGCCTGCGCAGCCTGAACTGATATGGGTAACGAACAGAGGGCAGGCAGCACCTGAAGGACCACTCCAATAAGAATCCCATTTTCATTGTTATTTTTACCATTACGCAGGGGTTAAGTCAACCTGTTCTTTGAAAGATGACTGCCAGCTCACTCATGCCTCCATTAGTGTGTCATGCTAATGTCTCTACAGAGCCATGGAAATACCATTTAGTTTCAAGACCACTTATTTGTCTGGTGAAAGTCAGTTGTCACACAGGAGGAGACTGCGACCACTCTGGCTCCGCCCCATGTAGTCTTCTAAAAAATCATTAGTTTTTTAGCATGTTGGAGGGTTTTGGCAGGTCTAATGCAACGTGGTTAAAAGCAGCATCAGCTTTCCATCTCTTTTTTCTTTTTTTGGAGTTATCATCGGTCCTTTCCATAAAGGCTGGATAGGCTGGACTATAAACTCTTTTCTCTAGTACAGTGACAGATATTTTCATTGCATTCTACCCAGTGCAAATCCAATTTTGTGTTTTTCTATATTTAGACAAAAGTAATATTCTGCCCCATACCGGTGAAGACCGTTACCTTGCAGTTTTTAGCAAACCGTCAGCTCCCAAAGTATTCTAGGTAGTGCTTCATAACTAAGGGACTTGGCGCGAGTTCAGTTCCCAAACAGTTCCTTCATTTCCTCTCTCCTTTCCTGTCACATATCCATCACGTCTGGGCTTCCCCGAAAGCATCTTATCTCTAAAGAATACCGTCGCTCCATCGACCCGACTACAGACAGCCCACAAGATAGAGATATCCTTTGTAAACCCAACCATGACCGGGTTCTGTGGGTGGTGGTCGGTTCTGTAGGATCCAAGTGGCGCTCTGCCCGCCAGAGAAGGGAACAACTCTGAAAAGGAAACGGTGCAGTGGAGTCAGGGCCTCGTTTCCCACCGCCATGCTTAGATCCTCCTTCGTTGCGGTGGAGCTAAGGCTACGTTAGCGCTAAGATTCTTTTTGCGAATCCAGTCGAGGGTGATCGGGGGAATCTTTTGTCAGTTACAGCGATAAACCTAATGCACAACCCATACCAGTATACAGTCTGCTTCCCAAAAATACAACAGTCTGAGTTTTAACTGAGGGCCGGTTACATATTAAAAATAGCAAGCACCCTTGACGTTTCCTTATTTGGCTCCCTATCCATTGCAGTTTGTGGAGAATTGTTTAGAGATGATGTACATAGCATACCATCTCCTTCATTCAGTCATTCATCCAACAACGCTTACGACACTAAAATATAGCTCTGCAAATCCGAAAAGCTCTTAAATCGATGTAATTCCGCTTGGCAACGAAGCAGAAGCTGAAGGATCCTCATTGGAATGGCCTCTCAACCAGCAAGGAAGACAGATGAAAGTGCACTTGAGAATGACAGAAGGCCTGTGAGTTTTTTTTGCCTCTGAAGACATGGGTGCATGTACATAATATAAATACTGAAAATTGTGGAAGTTATGTTTTATATTGTTTTAGCCAGTTGACATTTGTGTGTGGTATTAAAACAAAGAACACAATAAATGTTATAAAATGAAATAAAGTTGAATAAAAGAATTAAAAATATTTGGCATTTGGATTTCTGTGAATTCCTTTCCAATGTCTATGTTGAGATTAGGCATGTGGGGGCAATTTGGTGTGCGTCATTTCCTATTTACTCAGTGATACATGTAGGATTTTTATTTTGGGCTGAAATTGATACAGCTAAGGAACATAATACAATAAATGAGTGAAGAAAGAAACATTTAAAAAATAATTAATTAGGCCCCAAATATAAGTAATGAAGTGTTCTGAGTATAGCCTATATATACATATTTCAATAAATAGGATTGCCATTAGGTACAAAGTTGTTCTCAATGGATTACTATCCCTAAATGGTTTAAACTCCTCAGATCTGACTTTAGTTTGATAGAGAATGTAAGATTCTCCAAAGCCAAATAGGCTAATCTAAGAGGTTTGTTTTTCAGCCATTTGCAAACTGTTATTCCCATCGAAGGTGATAGAATGTTTGGCCTGGAGAAAGCAAAAGTAGACCGGTTTTTGCAAAGTTGGTTTTTAAACCTCCTTGTTTTATTTTTTGATTCTCATTTGATTCATTTATTTATCTATTTTTCACATAAAATTTGGTTTTGGTTCTGAACAGCAAAGAACATTTTAAGGTGTGTGACACACGCGGAGCTCAGTCACGAAGCAGCCACTCGCGCGCCACAGAATTCCTTTCAGGCTAGTTGTGACGTCAGTGTCCAGGAAGACGCTCGGGCCTCCATCCAGACGGACGACGTGTGGGGTGTGCGGGGATCAACCGTTCCTCCAGGTTAGCTTTCAGGTAAAACCCCCGGGGCTCTAACCCACCACAGGTAGGCTCTTCTCTGCACAGGGGACCTGCTAAAGACGAGCCTGGGACTGGGCAGCACACACGAGTGTTAAGTATGTTAGCTGTTGAGAAGAGGGAAGTTGTAAGTGAATGTTTTCACCCTCTTCAGTGTCAGATTTTACAGATAGCTACGAGCACACGCAGGAGGGAGGATATAGCCTAATTGGATGTATTGAGGTTGCTTTGTGATTGTTAAAGTGTCCCAAAGTAAACCACTGCATGCACTTGTGGTTTTTCACACATGAAGGTGTAACCTAAATGCTTATTTTAAACGCCGCGGAGCGTTTTTTTTTGTTGTTTTTTCTTCTAAAGGCGAAGTCCGCGGACGGGCTGCATGAAATTCGTTGGTAATGTAACACCTCTGTTTTTTGCCTTGTTTCTTGCCTTGCGGTTAGTATCTGAGTATGACCTCACTTGGCGAAAAAGAGACAAAACAGGTGAGAGCCCCTGCTTTAGCATTTTTGATTTTGTTGTTTTTCAAAGCTGGCCAACCGTGTGTTACCAATATGTCAGTTACTGCTGCTCCCAGCCGACCACTGCAGGTCTGTCCTCCTGGATGTGTGTGTTGTAGGTGCGGGCGGTGGAAAGCCCCCAGGTGCCGACCCTCCTGCTGCCTCACTATGAAGAAGTCCCGGGATCAGCCTTCTCATCCCGCCACTGCAGCTATCACAGCCTGGGCCACTGTCTCCGAACCAACATATTTCCAGGTCCATGTGTCAACATCAAAATCTGTATTTCCACTTGAAACATTTCAGGTGACATTTGATTTTGATAGGAATGGAGGCGATACCCATTCAACCTTTGTCAGTAGCCTCTTTGGAATGGTTGCCTACCTGGCGCATGGAAACTCCTTCACTTTCTGTGTTTGTGCTAAGACCGTATGCAAAGAAAGTCAGTTCCCCAGGGTGGCAGATCAAACTGCTGGTCAGTGATGGATGTGTAAAGGCTTTATAGGGCTTACTCAGTTTCTACCTTGCAGGCAAAATGCCACTGATTTTCCATTTCTTCTTTTCCAAATAACAGTCAGCAACGGGCATTATTGACTGACTGACTGACTGACTGAAGCAGGCTCACACAACATTAACATTATTTTTTCCAGGCAGTGGCCACATGGAGACTGTAAAAGGTAATGGTAAATCGAGGGAATCCTCAGCAGCTGAAACGGATCCCACTTACCCTTCTGAATTATTCAGCAGTGTGTGTGATTGTTGCCATGTGTGCTGCTACAAGGTGTACAGTGTACCGCACTGTGACATCTCTTATCCCACTTCGCTTAATGTGCTTGCTTGTGTGACAGCAGTGGAAAAGTCGGACAACAAAACCATGTAGACATAAGTGAAGGTTCCGCCCTGAATACTTCTTCAAGCGCTTTTGTCCTATTGTTTTATCTCCACTACCTAAGCCTGTCTCTTTACGTAGGGATTTCTTTCCATTTCTCTTCTTCAGTCAACCCCCTTGAACCCTCCATCCATCCCTCTTCTCCCTCTCTTCCCCCATGCTCATTTTCTCCTCCTCCCTATACCGTGCAATGACTCCCATCTATTCACCTCCAGGTGCTCCTTTGACATGGAAAACCCTCGTCAAGGAGTCCTACATCGGCCACCCTCCGCCTGCCCGGCCTGCCGACCACCACCGCTGGTACGGCCGCAAGACTGATGAAATGGGTAGGCGCTGTCTCTTTCCTCCTGCTTCTCTTTCTCTCTCTCTCTCTCTCTCCCTGTTCTATTCTGTTCTGTCCTTTCTCTTATCATGCCATGTGTTGTCGTGGCGTGTCTGCAGTCCAGTGGACCGAGAGAAACATCGTGAACCAGAAGCTCAACAAGGCCCTGAAGGAAATGGAAAACAAGGACACCGCAAAATGAGGTCCCGCTTCCTACCGCCTCACCGCAGCTCACACCTATACCGCCCATGCACCGTCCTCGCAATTCACACCTTTGGTAACTTTAAAAAACGAAAATAAAATGTGATTTGCAATCCTCGATTCATGTTGTATGAACTCGTGCATTTAACTTATTATTTTTCACCCTCTTTCATCTGAGAAATGCCCGTCTGTGATGGAAGCTAGTTTCACCGTTTAACCTGAGATTGTGTTGGAGATGGAAAGCCACTGAAACAGATTATTGGTTAGACAAATCTTATCTGTGATCTGTCTTTAGTCTAGGCCGCTGTGAAGGCTTAAGCTGCGTCTAGAGACTAATGGTGCTGTACTAAAGGTGTGTGCATGCGTATATACATGTTCACATCTGCATGTGCAGTATATGTGTAAGTAAAGGGAACTCAACCCTTTTGCAAATCTTCATCAATCAAACTTTTTTTTTGCCATCTTGCTCAATGAACTCCAAGAGCTACTGCCTTACCGCACTTTGAAATATTGAGTTCATTTTTCTTTTTGGAAAACACTGTCTAAAATGCACGGCTATTTTTTCTCTTCTGAGCTCAAGACGTCAACAGTTGGAGGGTTTTTTTTGCGTTTCTGTGATGTCCTGTGCTGCGTGAAGGCAGCGCAGTCGAGCCAACTGACAGCACCGCTGACGTGGTTTCAGCAGAAACCACCGAAACTTGCTTTTTTGTCACAACCTGCTGCCTCTCCCTCAAGTCAGACCTATAATGGCTATCTATAGTAGTAATCTCATCTGCGCCTTACTACACTGAGTAGAGGAGGTCGAGGGAGCTGTTTGAAGTCGCACGTAACTGTTTAGCCTGACTCAACAATACGCAATAAACTCAAACTAAACCCCCAACTGAGGTGTTCAGTCAGCCTCGATTTACAGGTAGTACTTACACGTCAAAACTTATCTATTATTCACTAGACTGCAGTGTGACGCACAGCCAGTTTAGGTCAGGTCTGACATCATACTTCAAATGAATGGTAAAAGGTGGTAGATAAAGGGTGTAATAGTCATCACTAATGAGAAACATATATATGGCGTATTTGTATTCTGGGTGTTACAGTTCCTTCTTGGCAACAGTGTGTGGTTCAGAAAGAAAATCCCTTACTGTTAAACCTTTACTCGGTCATAGGAAACCAAAGCGTGCGCTATTTTTACACCTACGCCGAATTCAATAATTAGATATGATGTGTTAGTTCATATAAGGCCAACGTGGAACGGCTTCTGCATTTGAAGTGAAGATACAGTAGGCATGTGATAGCTAATAAATAAGGCTTGTGAATTCAAGATTGTGAAAATGTATTTTGGCTTCATCCATGTAAGAGTGGAGGCCTTGTGTGAAGTTTTGGGATTTTCTTGGGCAAATAATATGTGCATCATTGCATAGCAAGTTGATATGGGCTTTGGCAACGCAGCATATTGCACTTAGTCAAATCTGCCCCCCACTGGCAGTAATTGTACATATTTTAGTGTTTGACTTTCCAGTTAGATGGTGTTTAATAGAGTCTGCAAATGAAATGTCAAACTGCCAGTAGTAGCCTGATGCTGACATTACAACTCAGAAAATATAGTTTAAAAAAAATGAAAATAAGACATTTCTTAATTACAAAATGGCAGCTATATGTATGTGATTTCACTGTCAGACAGTGTTGCATCCTTTGTTGATGAAGCTACTCCAAGTGACCTAACCAGATACAAGCTGCTAGAACACAGCAAGCTGTTTGCAGTGTGAGTGTACCTTCCCTTGTTATTGTTCTCACCTCCTCCCCACTTACACCAACC
>OMOV01095378.1:0-15935 GCA_900312565.1 Beryx splendens | reverse complement strand
CGAGAGTCTCAGCCCCCTCCGCGGTGCAGTCGCTGCCCTTGGGCTGATGGGGGGGGGTTTCGGGGCTCTAGGGGGGGAGGGTTGAGGTTGATGAATGTCAGCCGCATATCACTACCAGGTGCTGGGTTGACGGTATCAGGCGCACAACCGCTTCCTCTGCAGGAGTAGAAATACGCTGGTCCACACAAAATTCGCCAAATCCAACTGTGCTAAATTTGCTTGAGCTATGGATATGAAATGATCAACTATGAAATCACAGTATCCTTGTTGACAAATGGTCTTTTCACACTTTTTATATTCCCTAGATTTCAAGACTCAATCTCCTTGCATATAAAAAGCTCTGTGACAAGCTATGTGCTTATTAAAGACATGAGATGAGGCGAGATGAGATGAAAGATATGCTGAGAGACGTTGATTAGTCTTTGTTATTTTGGTAGAGCTCATGTTGCTGGAGGCTTGTATCTCTTGGCAGGAAAACATCATGCTGTCCAGAGCTACTCTACCTCTCTTCATGCTACTGTAGCTGCCTGTCTCCCTTTCTCCCTGACGGATCGACTGTTAGCTTGGCTGTCTGGCTGACTACTTAACTGACTGTCTGACTGAATGCCTGTCTGACTGATTGACTGACTGACTGAGCACTAATATCATTACCTGTTGGAACGTGCACTACTACAGGAACTCTTACAGGCTCCTCTCAAGCCTCTGACAAGCCAAATACAGTCTGATGCTGACAGACACGATGAGTCTGATTTTTCTTAGGAACAAAATTATGGAAAGGGGAAAATGCTAGCTGGCAAAAATTTAATGAAGAAAACACAGGTAGGTATAATGCAGTCCCAAATGGTCTGGCACAAGCCACCTATTAGCGCCTGTGTTTGACTCATTGTGTTGGCAACAAAGAGAATATCGCAAGTGAGACTTTATTTTGACTTCTTTTTTTGTTTCATGGAGATGCAGGAACAAATGCAACACAATACAGATATGTAATCTGTCTCCATGTGCCATATTTTAAGAAGATGGAGCCAGCAAAAAGGAAGGAAGCAAGGAAGGAAGGAAGGAAGGAAGGAAGGAAGGAGGGAAGGAAAAACTTACCCCAGCACTTACACACACTTGCATACACACTCACCACCCACCTTCGGAGTAGAGGCCAAGTACAACATCCTGTCCCTGCCTCATCAGCACAGAGTAGATTCACATCTACCAAGTCACATAGGCAAAGTAGAACATAAGCTATATTAAACGTTAACCAAATACAATTTAAAGTAAGGTGAAAGAAAAAATAATTCAGCAGATACTGTAAGGTAACAGTGGATGTACATTTGTACAGTTAAGAAAGGAAATAACAGACTAAGTCAGGCCAAAGTGAGGCATCTTTTATTGTCTAGTTGTCATCCTGGGGGCAAAACAGAAAGATCTCCAAAATAAGAAAGGAAAGGCTGCCATATAGAGTAAAGCCTTTCTTTTGAGCCTGGTAATCTTTTCTAAAGTAAGACATGACATCTTTTAGCCATACAGAATGTGAAGGTGGTGAGGGGGATTTCCGGGCCAAAACAATTTTCCTGCCAGCCAAAAAGGATGTAAACACAATATCACTTTGAATGGCATTTATGAATACAGTATTTGATACTATCAAGGGGCATGGATCAATAGGGACACCAGGACAGCCAGCACAGTATGGAAGATAGAGGGCCAATAGCTGTAAAGTGCAAAACATTGACCAAAACATATGGGTCACATCCGCAGGTGAGCGAGAACAGCGGTCGCATCTTGCATCTGAACCTGGGTATAACTCTAGCCTGGCTTTGCTAAGATTAATTATTTTGTGTCAGTCCAAGGCGAGCACCTGATGATGAGTAGCTGACCTGGTCTGCTGCTCCGTCCCTCTGGTGATAGTCATATGTCTAATTCTTGTCTCCCACTTGGACTTAATTTTTTGGACTGAGTGATTTTCCAAATGAACAGATGGTTTTATAAGACTGAAACGAGCCCATTCTGAACAGGGAGGTTGGACATTATCTTCTGAGATAGTTCAGGTAGAAATGAGGGGAAATGAGTTTGTATAAAATTGCATATTTGAATATTGGCATGAGGTAAGTTGTTCTTACCATGCAGATGATCATAGCAAAAAAAATGAGCCATTCTGGAATAAATGTTTAAAACAAGTCTTTCCATGTAGAGTGAAGGGCTGAGGAGGGGATAGATGGTTGTTGCTGATAGAGCCTAATATGGAGGCTGCTTTAAATTTGTACTGCCTCCAGAACTGGATCCATTTTCAGTGTAGAGAGTACTAAAACATTTTATTTGAAAATGAAAAATAGCCAAGAAAAAAACCTGCACCCAACTATAGTCTGCCAGAAAGTGACTAATTCCCTCCCCTTCCCATGATTCCCTGCGACCCTAAAGTATAGCAATGAATATCTTTTAAGCTCGCTTAAAACAAGAAAGGTCTATGAGCTGAAGTGGAAAAATGCACTTGCGATGTGTAGTAGATTAAACAGCAGCTAATCCAGTGTGGCTAGCTCACCTTAGCCTGCTAAACAGGTTTTCATTTGCATTGAATCCTCCCAGTGCTGATGATAAAAAAGCCTGTGCATCAGTAGAGTCAAAGAATAAAGTCAAAGAATAAAGTCAGCCCTTGGAAGTCCACTTGTAGGCGTGCGGGATAGAGCGAGCTGAAGCAGACGTTCTCCTTGTACAGATCCGACTTGATCTTGATGAACGCCACATGACTGGTGCTGATATCTGGGTAGATAAAAATCTTGTACCACCAGTGGGACAGCTCTTCCTTTTTCTTGGGAGTGAGACATTGCTTGTCATTGTAATAGTAAAAAATAACAATAAAAGCTCTTGCCCTCGTATCTCCACCTGTTGGTAGTTGTCCAAGCCTGTGAGCACGATCAGTGATGGATGGAACGGGGAAAAGGTCCTTTCCAAACAGTGACATGACTTTCACCGGGTTAGCTCCCTCCATTTGTTTTTTTCTGAAATCCCACTAGGTTGATCTGTGGGATCTGTTTTCAAGTTCATCAGCCTTGGATGAGAGTTCTCTGCCTCAAGTGCAGCGCTTTTAGCCTCCAGTGCCAAAACTGTGTCGCTATGGTCTGATAACGTGCGCTCCATCTCCCTCAGAATTTGGCGGTGGGAGGCTTTAGTGGATCTGATCTTGTTTAGCGAGGCTTAGATTGGTGAAATTCCCTGGCCAAGGGAATTCTTATCAAAATTGTAAGTAAAAATGAGAAACATGTGAAGGATTTGAGAAGTAAACCTGTATTTGCAGGAGCCTCTCTCATATGCGTCGTGTCTGTCACACTCTTAAGTCCGTAAGAAAGACTTTTGAAGAGATGATGATGTGTGTGATTTTTGAGCCTTTATGTATCCCTGGCAGGCTGAGCATGGTTGCTCTTTGTCAGCAATCGCCTGCTTGACGGTCATGCAGTTACACACCTTCACACTTAAGAGCTGCAGCATAAACAATAAAGTTTAGTGAAGTGCCTTACTCACGGGCAACTCAGCAGTTGTTGGTAAAGTACAGGAGGGCTTTATATTCCCTGCCCAGATTTCCCCTGCTGGGCTGGCGAGTCAACTGGTGATCTTCTGGTCACAAGCCTGCTTCTCTGACCTTTAGGCTACTGTTTGGCTAAACTGGACGCGAGCAGCAGGATGCCTCTCCTGACACCCATGCTGGGTGTATGTCACACTGGGAGGTGGTCTGGACACTGTGTACCATGCTGAGAAGCTTGTGTTGTTCTGCTGCAGGGCTGTTTATCCTCCATGCCTCAGTGGGAGCCGTCACATTGCGTGGCCTGACCTTTTAGCCAGCCGAGGTGCTCGCCCTCTCTGTCAGGCTGGTTGACCCAGCGGCTGCTCAGCCTTTCAGCGGATCAGGCTGGCTTTGATGAGGTCAAAGTTATAGACTAAGGAGACCTGTGAGGAGTAATGGAACTACAGGGTGAAGGACTTAATCACTCCACACTAATGTACAATTGGTACATCAGTTGGTAATCGATAGGAAATATCATTGGTAAGTTGTACATTGTAGCCATGTAGCAAGTTCACAATTTACTTGCTTAGTTGAATCACTGGCTGGGATGTCTCCCACAGCAGAAGGCTAATGTGGGTGAACAGATAAGCATATAGAGGATGTTCGAGTCGGTTTCCTGTGTATCTGTATGCCGCATCATGAGCCTATGGCGGAGTAAGATCAAGCCAGTACAACAATCAGCAGTTTTATTCATGGGAGTGACAGCGCCACCACACTATAGGTGGAGGGTTCAGCTTGCTCATACAAACCTGGCTCTCCAGCTTCCTGGAAACCTCAGTGTAAGCCCGAGGTGAAGCTCCTCCATGTCTGGGGTTGCTGAAAAATTCATAAGGCTATGAGGTGGCACGTTTGTGTTTTGCATCATTGATGAAGACAGGCATAGATGAGCCCCCCAGCCTCAAGAGTACTTGGGACTGAAGGCAAGGGTTTCTGTCTGTCCTTGCCCTCCTAACCCCTTTCTCTCGCTCTTTTTCTCTCTGAGGAGAACAGGGATTTTAGGTGCTGGAAACCTATTACACCCTCCACAAGTCTCTCAGAACACAGTGTCATCCTATTCCTCACCCCATGAGAGAGCTTCACACAGCCTGCTTCCACTGGCTGAGCAAAGAAATTGTTGATGAAAGAAGAAAAAGTATCCAACAAAATGTGCCTGATACCACAGCGTACACATGGGGAAACTAGACAGCCGATTGAATGAACAACCAAAACTCTTTGCATCTGCAATTTAACACTTTATTGGCTGGCAACAAGTGTGATTTTGCTTTGGCTTAGACAAAAAAAGATCTGATTTCCTTTATGTGGCACAGAACAGATCTGCAAACGACTGTCGAAACCATGAGAAAACAGCATAGAATCTGTTTCTTCCCTGCTTATACAGCCATAGGAAGACCTGATATGAGTCACAAGGAGTTAAAAACCTCATTGTCTGTCCCTGTATGCAGGAGAAAGAAAGAAGGACTTAAGTTGCGTTTCACTGTATTTCGTTATGCTTCTCAGTTGGCTAGTCCATCATCTAGATTGGACCTAGATGACACAGATTTGAAATTCATAACCTGTTTTACACCACCAACCACATCCTTTTTTTCCATCGTTAAAAGTGTGCCATTGTCTTTTACAAAATGGCAGGAAGACCCATTCAGTTTGTGCTCTCACCATATGAAAATGGAATAATGGGCACCCAGGATATCTCATGGCCAGTAACGCTTTAAAAGGTCACGGCTTGTGCTCAGGATCGTTATCTTTTGTAGGATGAGTTTGCCTGATGATGCAATAGATTCATAGCTTTGAGAGCATCATTCATGCACCAATCCAATATGTTGAAGGTAGAGATAAGCTGTGATTGCTGTCAGGCCGTCTCTGCTCTGAGGGCTATAGGGTTCAAATCAAAGTCATAAACCTCACTAAACAGGACACCAGACCTCCCCAGTGAAATTAATCCCGATTAGACAATAAAAGCCCACAAACACAGGGATACGATAACAACACAAAAGGCCTGTCGACTCAGAAATAGCCCCCATATCCATGTTATCAGCAGCTCTGCTCTAT
The DNA here is from genome assembly GCA_900312565.1 of Beryx splendens. Taxonomy (NCBI): domain Eukaryota; kingdom Metazoa; phylum Chordata; class Actinopteri; order Beryciformes; family Berycidae; genus Beryx; species Beryx splendens. The sequence goes on along the minus strand of OMOV01095378.1, from coordinate 10,348 downwards.
TGCTCTGTTGTCTTGGTTTCTGTCTCTGCTGGGATGAAACATGATAAGCGGCGCTAAACGCTGACTGGGAAATCAGCTGGGAATCTAAAAATGCTGCTATTGATGTGTTTGCCTTTTTAAGTGTGGCTCTGTGTAACCTAAGGCCTGTCTCCCAGCACTCTGTGTGAGGATTCATCAAATGCACTTTGCAGGGAAGATCTAAAAAATGAGCTGCTTGCAGAATTGAAGAATTGTAGAGACCTGTGGCTAGGGAAATTTGGCCTGCTCTCCCCAGATCATGATGAACTCGCTGTTAATGACATACTCAAGCGAGGCCAGAGGCGCAGTAATGGAGAAGTCTGATAGCTGTGTTTACTTCACTTTTACGGTGCAGCGAGCCTGCAGCTTTCTCCCTGAGCTCCCCTATAAAAAGCATTATCTTAGCATTTCTGTCGTGAAGCGTTCTCCATCAGCTGCCATCTACGTAGGTTCCATAACTCCTAGCTTGCACTCTCTGTCTCCGTCTCTTTTTCTCTCTTTGCTTTTCCCTTTATGCACTTCGAGTTTCTGCAAAGCACTTTGTGACAAACCTGTTTGTTAATTGAAGTTTATAAATAAATAAATAAATCTCTCTCTCTCTCTCTCTCTGTCTGTCTGTCTATCTCTCTCTCTCTATCTCTCTCATCTAACTGCTACTCTCATATCCTTGCACTAATAATGTTTATGTATGCATATTAAGCTATTCTTCCTTTTCAGTACGTCTGATTAATTTCATCTTGTCATGGTGTTATGTGCTCCAGCCTCTCCTGACATTAATGAAAGAGGGATTGGCCCCATCTATTAAAATAAAGAATACTTTCACATACAGTAATGACCATTTATGGAGCTAAATGCATTCTTATTTTTGATGGATGTCCCTTAATTGAACCTATACATTCTTAGCCTGTCTCCACTTCAGTGTTATCTCTGTGCCTGTTTCTCTCCATGCCTCAGTGAGAGAACACATCCGGAGGCATTACACATGCAATTAGGAGATAAGTAATGAATAGACTTGCCTCACATTTAAGGTGCCCAAAGCCCAGTTTTTGCTCCTGTTTATCACAGATAATGGGCGCACATGCACATGCATATGCACATATACATGCACATATAACTAAGTATGCATTCAATAGCCTCAAAAGTCTTTGTTGAAGAAAAAATGTGCCCCATTTTAACACTCTTGATCACCAGGATGCCTCACACCCGCTGTTCCCTATCAAAACAGAAAGTTATGCCTGTTAGAATCATGTCCGTCACTGCCAGAATGACATTCCTACATTCTAGTTGTGTTGAGATAATGAATGAGATCTACTCAGCTAAACTTCTTGTACACACACAGTACTCATGAGAGTCCTTTTCCACAACATCATCGGCATTGAAAGAACGCATAATGCTGGCCCCATAAGTCACTGGGTGCGCAGCTGTCATGCTAACCTGCTGCGGTGTGTTTGGCTGCTTGTCACGGAAGGAGTGGGTGATAAATGGAATCCCGTGGGCTTTTCTCCTCTGTAATTGAAGACTTTTGTTATTATCCACCTTTTTGCCAGTTTTGTGCATTGCAGCAGCATGGCTTTCAAATTGAGGCATTGCTTTTTTTTTTAAATCATGAAACAATAAATGATCAAAAGGAGATATGGGGTGTGAGTTTAGTGAGCTGAAATGAGCCCGTGCACACTGTGTCGATGGCATCGCTGGCCATAATGCCCAGTGGCAGCAACTGGCTGCATGGTGTTTGAAGATGGGGCAATTATAACTTGCTGGGAGCATTAGCTGTTGATTGAAAAAGCTGTCATGCTAATCTATTATGGTAAAGAGGAACTGACAGAACATGTTGTTTTGGAAATGAGGCCCTAGCTCGACACTTTGAGTTAGCTTAGAAATGTCAATCAAAATGTTACACATTTGACTGTAAGATGAGTTACCAAAACGCAGCACATTTACAGGAAGGCGAGAGGAAAGAAACATCTTGTGTTGGTTTTTGGTGTTTTTTTGTATCAGCTCCTTGCTGATGGGTACACTTAACAACTCAAAAAAGTAATTTTCTACTCTAAAGCAAAAGATTACTGGCAAGCTGTAAAATGTATTGATCGAAGGCTCCTAGAAACACACAGGGAGCTTTTAATTTGCTGCGCATTTATTGCTGTAGCCTAAGTGATTCATCCTGGGGGTTAATTAGCCTCATCTTATGGTCTGCATGAGAAACCCAGCACCTTAACCAACCTGGCTTTTATTCACCCCCACCGAAAAATTCGAAATAATCCAGCTACATTATCATGTAGGGAGCACCTACTGTGAATTTAGAGTTTGAATCTTAAGCAGTCTGTCCAGTGATGGTGAGTTATGTGTTTGAAGTGCAGTTGACATAACTAAGCTATAGGACTGTAGCTGGTGATCAGTTGAGTTTCCCATATATTTAGGCTTTTGGCAGATGCAAACCTTTCTCGTTAATATAACTAATGTGATGTTTTCTGTCCATCTCTCTACCTTCACCCCCCGCCCCCCATATCTCTCTCCCCAGGAGCAGCCAGGGCTTCATGCACATGAAGCTGTCGCGGACGAAGGAGAACAAGTACATCCTCGGCCAAAACAGCTGCCCTTTCGACAGCGTGCCCGAGATCATCCACTTCTACTCCAGCCGCAAGCTGCCCATCAAGGGGGCCGAACACATGTCCTTGCTCTACCCGGTGGCCATCAGGACACTATAGTGCCGTGGGTCACCTCCAGGTGCCAGACCTGCCCCGGCCCCTGCTGTACTCGCTGGGCCACCCTGCGGCTCCGCTCCCCCTGTCCCTCCTTTCGTCGGAAAAGCAGGGGGGGGGCCTGGACAGGGCTCTCTAGGATCATAGGAAGATGAACAGTAGCATCCCAACCTGCTGAATCTGACTCACCTCACCGGCCCACAGATTCCAGTCCTGCTTCAAAGCCTACTACTCACTATCTCATACATACAGACTCACTGTCGCAGAACTCTTTTATTTGTTTTTTTGTATTTATGACAGACATCCACTTCATAACATCATAGACTGACATCTCCGATGAGCATCATTTCATTGAATACTTAACTGATTTTTCCCATAGCACTTTACACTCTCCGAAAAAAGGCACAACATTAGATCTTTTGCCACTGGGCTGTACCTTTTTGTCATAAAATTGTGTACCTTTTTCCTGAGAGTGTATATAACCATTGTCTATGAACGTGCTTGTTTGATTTTCTCATTTGGTTAGGCTCTGTTGATTCTGTAGGAGTAATTGTTTATCAAGGGGACCTGAAGATTGTAACAGCCGTGAAAGAGAAGGGACATTTATGAGGCATGTTGAGGGATATCGTCCACATGGGCCCCATATAGTGGGCAGGATATTGAATAAACTGGCCTTGCATGAATGGTGTGTCCCCAGCAGCGCAGAAACAACAGGCCTGTGAGCTGCGCAGACTGATGTCTCTATCTTGTCATCGTGCATGCTGTCTGCTATCCATCACTGAGTGGGTGTATCACACCAATGACAATGTAAGTACCGTAGTGGTGAGACAGGCAGCAGAGCATGATGGATGGGGTCAGCTCATCCGACACAGTACAATTGGCTGAGGCCAGAGACCAGAGCCTGTCCAAATGGACCAAATTACCCTCAGTATCCCTGCTTAGAATGGCTTTGCATCGGGAGAATGAAATATGCCTGCATTGTCTACCTCAGAAAATCAATTTCATTCGCCCATCTGCAGATCAATAGGTACAATGGGATTGCAGATATCGATCTGCCCTCCCATCTCCATTTCCAATGCCTTTAGAATTGCATCATTGGTTTAGGATTTTTTTTTTTTTTGCATAAAGTTAGTCCAAGAAATGTTTTTGTTCTTTTTTTTCTAAAAAGATAAACAGATTTTCCAGATCAGCAATTGTATGTATAGTCACTAATATGATATTGTGTGATGTCAGTAACAAATGTTTGGTTAATGCCTTATAATGCATGGGTCAAATCAGTCCGCTAGATCAGCTGATTTCCAATTCTGCTTTTAACGATTGTTCTGTGACTGTAATTTATTCTGGGGTAATTATTACTGATGTGTTACTCCTTTGTGATGGCCTATCGGCCCCCGGCCCTCAATGTTCTGTGCCGATGTGATCGTGTTTTTTGGGAATACTCCAGCCTCTTCTACTGTGGTGCTTTGCATTTTTGTTGTTTCAAATTCTGCTAACGTACGTTTGCCTCTGTGGCCTGACTCTGGGACACGAGTCACGGTGTCTCCTGACCAACGGGATTGTTGAGCCTCACATGAGAGACTATATTGCAGATGCCCCCGGACCAATCACAGCACACCCTGTGCCAACTGGACACTGACCTTTCAGTCTGCCATGCTTCCACTAAGCATTGAAAACATCATCTACCCTTTACTACTAGGTGTGCATACATGTGTGCATGTGTATGTGCTTGTGTGTGTGTGTGTGCGTGTGTGTGCGTGCATGTATGCATGTGTCCAATGCATTCATGTGTACACATATGTATGGAATATGTATGCACTTGAGTATGAGTTCCAGTGTGTGTTCTACTGGTACAGACTGAGGTGACAACCCTTGCTTGAACCTCTTCGGTTGTCCAAGCCTATTATTTTTTCTCCCCTGAACTAAAGAGACTGGGATCCAGCCTCAGGACTCACTCATTTCTATTTCTACTTGTATTCACTCATTAACCGCGTTTGATTTTTAGCAATTCATAGGAATGACACATCTGTCTTCTGGGCTGCTTTCCAGAATTCATCTACACCTGGACCAATAATAATTCAGTCTGCAGCCTGGATTGCTGTTTACCAATCACAGCAGCAAAGAGCTGATTTACTCAAGTTGGTACATGTAAACACAGGCCATAAATTGGTGAGTCTAATCAGAGTGCCTAATGCCTGTATGCTCAAATTGCCTCCTCAGAGCAAACCACTGCCAGTCCCATGAGTCTCAAAATTCAAATGGTGAGTTGTTTAATGAGCAAATACAAGCGGAAATGAAAAATCTTGGGGCTGAATCCAAGCTAAGAGTGACTGACACTTGCAGTTAGAAGAACTGCCTTTGGTGAACATGACCACTGTATATCTCCGCTGTGTGCTATGCAACCATATAGTCATTGAAGGGATAATGATTGGAGAGTGTGCCTCCACTAAACGCGTATGACAGATGCGATGGTACAACACGTCCACCTGGAGGAAATGTAATCAGGAGAATGACCTGATGGGTTTGTTTGTTTTTTGCAGAGAATGGGGGTGTATACAGAAGTTTATTTTGTTGGTGAGGTAAGTGAGCAGAAAGCGAGGGCAGGCAGAGAGGTGTGTGGTAGGAGGTCGTCTGTTCAACCCCTACAGCTTTATTAAGGAACAATATGTTGCCGAAGTGGACCTATTTCCTTGAGAGAACTTATTGTAAAAAAAATAAAATAATTTCGCAAAATTAAATAAACTATACGTATAATGTATATCCTGTATGTTCCGAATGTTCCCTGTTTTAGAGATCAAGTGTTGACAATAGAGGAGGCTCCTTATTAGTTTATTAGTTACTGCTGCTGACGAGTATTACTTTACCGTAGAGAAGAGCCCGCGTACGACGGCCACACTGCCTAGAGAGAGAGGCCTTAGCTTCGGATGGAGAAAGGGAAAACGGGAGAGATGGAGGGGGGGAAGAAAGAGGGAGGGGAGGAGGGGAGGGTGTTCTGGCAGAGAGGGGGCTTTGACGCAATCAGCAGACCCGCTCTTCACATTCTTATGTCTCTATTATGAGAACCTGAAAGAGCCCTTCTCCTCCCTCAGAGAAGTGTCTTAAAGTGTGTGTGTGTGTGCGTGTGCGTACACAGTTGTGCGTGCATGTGTGCATGTCAAAAAATGTGTGTGTGGTGTGTGTGCGTGCGTGTGTGTACTGGTGTAGCCAGCCATCAGCCATTGACTTGCCCTGTGTGTCTCGTGCCACTCGCTGTGGTAAAAAGGCGTGTATGAGTTTCCTTTGTGTACATTTTCTTGCCACGTATGTATGCACTACTATAACATATCTCTGTACAGTCCCTCATGGCCAAATGTATATACTGAATGTATTGTATGGGGACATAGAGGCATCAAGGTTCAAACTAAATAAAATTGGGTTTATGAGTCAAATTCATGCGTGAGCTGAGTTTCTGAGCATCATTACTTTTTCTCCCTTGTCTTTAAACACACACACACACACACACACACACACAGACACACACACACACACCTCACCACAATAAATACAAGCAAACATACTTGCTCGGCAGCAGAAAAGCTCCTTCCAGTGTCTTTGCCATCAGTTACCATGGTGAAGCTCTTCAATAAAGAGTGAAGAGCGACTATTGTTTGAGTCAAGGACAGAATGGTGGAGCAATTATGAAGCAGCACTGCAGCCTGTTGTTCTCCATCGATCCACTTTGTGGCACATGCTATCCTGTAGTAGTTTTTTGCACTGCGGTTCATCCTAGCAGCGCTGGTTTTAATGTGTCTGCCTCTACAAAATTCTTCCCATCGTTAGTTATTCGTGACTCCCTTCCTGCAGTGATCACACGTCTGGCCCTTTTGATCACAAGGTATTTAAAATGTATTTTAAAAGATCCTTGCTCTATGCATGTCAGCCATTTTTTTTGTATTGGAGTGCAGGCCTTCACTGATTCTTGGCATTTATAAAGGTCTTGGCGTTACAGATTAACAGATTCAGAGGACAGGTTGCTGATAGCATATTTAAATGTCTCGCCAGCCGTGGGGAGACAGAGGTATTGCTTATTGTCATGGCTGGTCTGTTTCTCACTGTCAAATTTCTTTCTTTTCTTGTCTCATTTGTTTTGTTTTAACAAATTGGATTAAATGCAGTCATGGTCCCTCCATGCCTTGGTTTCACATCAGATAACCCTGCAATTTTTAATCTTGAAATTTGATCTGTCAAAGACAAATACACTAATTCCAATAAAGCACAGCCAGCCATGCTTAAATGGATGCTTTGCCGCATCACTTGTGGTAGCCAAGGAGCTAGCTGGTGATTGGTGATTTCTCCTGTTTCTATCTTTTAGGTATGTAACTACTTTTCAGTCAGACCGTATAGATGATTGCTAACCATTGTATATAAGCCATAATACCTAAGTGTGTTCTTCGCTGTGATTATGTCTACTGTTGTGCTAGACACATCACCATGGTGCCCATAATCACAGTAAAGAACAGCCTCTTTGGTATTATTGCTATATTAAACCGCTCCTCTCTTCCAGCACTCTGTGCTGTCGCCTGTCGGATGCAATTTCAGTGCGTGAACCATTTCCCTAATCCCTTACCCTAAAGTCACATTCACAACTGTTGCATTGTGACAGCAAAAACAGTTTTACACGGCACATTTTAGCCATTAAGCAACTGCCAGGCATTTGTGGAGAGCGTAAACAAGGGGGCTGATGAAAAGAAGCACTGAACATTCACAAGCTCTCTGGTCTTTTGATGGTAGGCAGGTTCTGTAATGCACACACCCCAAGCTTGGCTCCTAACAGGCAGCCAGACTGTGAGAACCCTGCTTTTGTGGCTCCGATGGTGTGAGTGTGTGTCCCTGAAATCTGAAATGGGATCAGCACCTTATTTCCCCCTCCCGAGTGCTGGGGCCTCATTTATGAATGTTTTTACACACAAATGTTGTGCTTAAAACCGCTTGTCATGTATAAACCCCCCCCCCAAAAAAAACAAATTACCCTGAATGCAGAATCAACATCTCAGTTTGAGTTTCTCCATTTCTGTGATACAGCCAAGGGTAAAATTAAATTATATTATTGTGCTATATTGTTTTCTTTTTTCTTTTTTTTTGTCATTATTTTCTTTGAAATGACAAATGGACTCCGAGGGTAAAGTTATCAATATTTCATGAGGCTGCTCCACAATGATGCAAACTCCACAATGATAATTATTGCTTATGGGTATGCTTCTGTTGCAGTTTTTAATGCACGTCTGTCATGTAAAGGTGAATGGAAACAAGCAGCAGCTTTTGTACAGCTTTGATCATTAACAGCACAACTGGCTACATACGCATGTATGCACTGAATTAGTAAGAAGGTTTTTTTAAATTTAGTTGTTGATTTGCTAAATCTACCCTGAGTGAGTCAAATCCATCACATCAGACGAAAGAGTAAAGCTGCCATTTTAACTTTCAATTCTAAATCCCTGCGGTTGCTGTATGATCTGTGACTAAGCCTCTCCCTCAGCTGCAGTTATTGTTCTCCTCCAGGGAAGCTTCATCAAGGGTTAAAGCACCTGGGATGAAATGCATCAAAGGGGCTTTTGTGGAAAAGAGACTGCCAAAAAAAAAAATGAAAAAGAAGAGGACGAATAAAAGCATGGCTTGAAAGCAATGAATGGGTCCACGAGGGGGATGAAAATGGCCCTGTGTCCATCACAAGCTCATTTCATATTCCGCTCAGTCACGCCGGGCAGAAAGCAATCTCAGGTAACAGACCTGATGTTAATAACACGTGAGCTGCACCTTTCAGAAAGAACAAAAGTGAACGGAGGACATTATATCAACTCTATCCTTTCCTCCCCTGGCACATCTGAAGAGAACGCTGTTGGTATTGTCTGTGAAAGCTTGATTAGAAGAGTTTTAACACCATTTAAAAAGGTCTGGCTTTCAATTGACTCATCACAGCATCCAGAAAGAAGGGGTGCAGAACCTTACTCATTACCTGAATCCCCGGGTTAGCGTGGGAGTAATTGGAAAGATTTGTGCCAACTTCAAAGCTGCAGCCAAATTTGTTAGGGAGACACCATTCTGTGCTATGCAAGATCCTCTTCCTCCTCAGCACTGCTTTCTCTTAGTTCATGTACCCGCCGCCATGTCATCACGATGGGGACGGTCAGCCGATAAAAGAGGAAGCGTAGAAAACTCTTGAAAGAGTTAAAGCCGTTCAAACCCTTTATGAAGACGGGCTGAAGTGCTGTGTGGGCACCCGGGCAAACGCTGAGAGAAGAGTGGTGAAGCCAGGCGAAGAGCGACGATAATCATCTGAAAGAAGAAAGTGGCAGAGGGGAGTAGACAGAGAAAAGGAAATAATAGCTTGTTTTTCCGTTCGTTCTTCCATTATTTCTGCTCCCTCTGACAGCTTCAAACATGCCGGTTCATTTGTGCTTGTGAGAGCCACCTCCGAATGCAATTCTGTCCCCACGAATACCAATGTCACCCATGGGTTAGATTTTCCAAAGATATCATTCTGTAAGGTCAACATCATCTTCATCCCGGTGATTGCTGATAGAACAAATATCTTTACATGTTTTGGGGAAACCCAGTCCAGGTCTTCACTGAGTCTGTCTATAAAAAGGAGGTGAGGAAGCAGTCAGGAAAGAGCAAACTTATCTGCTCAGACTATATTGTAATCTCAATTCTCCTTTGATGTTAGGGTGGATATAGGGGCTTCAGTAAAGCACCAGGTCCTAAGAGGTAAGATAAAGCCACTATCACTTTGAAGTGCCTTCACAGCTGACAACAAAAGGGACCTAAATATGGTGTGCAATAACAGTGATCTAAGCATTATATGTGTGAAGCATCTGCTACTTTTTCAAAACCGACAGATGTGTCTCCATGGCAACATTGGCGGTGTTTTGTGACAGTAAGTTGTTAAGGATGTGCTGAGAGCTGCAGTTACAGCACTTGGGGTAGGGCCTATGCATAAGGACGGTAAAATAGACATGATACAGGCTACAACAAATACGTCTGACAGCTGACTAGCAGGCAAGGCCCTTAAAAACAAAAGATATGTCTAGATCTGTAATCAGCACAAAATTACTCCACAGCACATAATTCCTGCCGGGTTTAAAATCCCACCATCTTTATCTGGATAAACCACAACACAGTTTCCTTTTTAATTTGCTAGAGAGGCAATGACACTTTATTATTTTGCTGAAGCTGTGACACCGTTTCCCGCAGCACAGTGGAAATACATTATTTTAAAATACCCTTGGAGGCAGTTGGAGGTGGAAATTGCCCGCAGGTGTGCATGCATATAAAATGGCAATGGGGACAGACGGACACAAAGCGCTGTTTGGGTGCTGTGCTATGAAAGGGCAATCCACTGATTGAGCTGTCACATTCACAGATGCAGTAATAAAACTAAGCAGGGCAATTACTGCAGATCGGGAGCTGTAGGTTGAAGAGGGGGGCATGCAATATGTCCTCCCCTAAAATACCCTGATGGGAGGCAACCAGACAAAGCAGCTGGCTGTATTGAGAGAAAAAAAGAGCTCAGTCACTAATAGCAACAATGTTCAGATAAGCATAGTCACATCTGAATAGATCTATTTATCACCTTCTATCTGTTTCTATTCCTTTTT
>OMOV01095376.1:0-13226 GCA_900312565.1 Beryx splendens | reverse complement strand
CTCTCTCCCTCCCTCCCTCCTCCCAGCAGCCTCCTAGGCCCCCAGCAGCTTCTTGACAAGGTAGCCAGGCATGCTGTAGAGGAAGAGGCCCAGCATGATGATCAGCAGCAGGGCCAGCACGATCTTGATGATCAGCCATTTGTAACGGTTGCACACCAGGTAGCGGATGGCTTTCAGCGGGCTCAGGAACCACAGGAAGGTGGTGTCTGGACGACTAGATGGGAGAGAGCGGTGGGTTTTGGGTGGGATGGGGTGAGCGGGCGTGAGGGTACGGGTGCAGTAGGTAGATGATGAGGAGGAATGGGAGAGTAGAAGAGAGGGGTGAGTGATGGCGGATGGATTGAAATGGCAGGAGATATGGGAGGAGTAAAAGAGAGAGAGGGAAAGCCGGCATTAGTGGTTAGTAAGCCATGATGCTTGCTTTAGCATTTGTGAGTATCTTCACAAAATCTATTTTTCAGTATGTTACGCTCACAATCCACTTTCCCATCAATATAAGACCAAAAGACCACAGCACAAAGAGTAAAAACACAGCAATAAACCTTTGCACAATGAACACACTGATAAAAATGGAATGATGATTGACCCAATCACTCAATACACTGTCATTTTTCCATGCCACTCATGTGACTTTGACAATGCATAATGGCACGTAGGTGAAATGGCAACAGACACTGGCTTACACAAAGGGTAGAGACAACAGTAAAGGATATAGGGACATGTCAGAGATTGGGATATTCCACTGGTAAGACAGGAGAGGAGAAAGAGAGAAGGACAGAAAGACAGAAAGAAACAGGAGAGAGAAGAGAAGAAAGAGAGGAGGCACTAAGGGTCGGAAAGGAGAACCTAAGAAACGGTATAAGTAGAGAGGGAGAGAGAGAGAGCGGCGGAGGGGGTGGGTGGCTACCAGTGGCTCAGGCCCCCAGCAACTTCTTGACCAGGTAGCCAGGGATTGAGTAGAGGAAGAGGCCCAGCATGAGCAGCAGCAGTAGCAGCCCCAGGACCTTGAGGATCAGCCAGCGGTAGTTGTGCCAGATGAAGTAACGAATGGACTTCAGGGGGCTCAGAAACCACATGAGACTGGTGTCCGGGCGACTTCGCGGGAAGAGCGAGAGAGGGAGGGAAAGAAGGAATGGAGATGGAGGGCAAAAACGGGGAGAAGGGGGGAAGGGAAGAGGAGCCACACGCATAGAGGAAGAAGGGAAGGGATGAGGGGAAGGGAAGAAACAGAGGGAGACAGTTGAAGAGATGGTAGGAGGAGAAACGAGTGAGTGTGAAAGTGTAAGCGTGGCCTTTTGACAGCGCAAAAAGCAGCGCTACGGTCAAACACGACCAAACAAGACCAAACAAGACCACATCCATATACAATGATATCCGAACTTGATTGTCAATGTTTAAAGTTGTTTATTTTGGATGCTTTCACTGCTTTTTGCATGGTGAGAATGATCCCCCTGAGGAGGAGGAGTAAGGGAAAGTTGACCATGTCTGTGCCATTCTCTATGCTCCACACAGCCATCCTCAGTATTTAGTTGTGAAAGTAGGGACTGTGTGTCTGTGTGAGAGTTTGGGACAGTTTGGGCTGTGTGTATATTCTCAGCGAATTCATGTGAATATCTTACTTTGGTTTCTCCAGTGGATCAGGCTCGTTTCGTCCCAGTCCTACAGGACTTTTCTCTGCCTCCTCTGCTGTCATCAGATGAAGCTCAGCTTCCACTTTACCCTGCAATGACAACGTGCATTTAAAGATAACATTTGAAAATCTGCCTGACCCTCAATTATATTCACATATGTTCTTGAAGAATTTGATAGAAAACATTTGCTTTGATGTAATGAACTCTCCTCAGTTGTTCTTGACCTTCCTGTTATGTGTTGCTTTTATGTTTCTCGCTTTTATATTTACTCCGTTGTAAAATGCTTTCTAACTGTTTTGAAATGACTAAATCAAGATGATGTTCAACAGCGGGCAGCATACTGCAGTTATGAATTGGGCCGCAAACATCTTGTGCATACATAATTAGATTATGCTTAGTATTTCCATGTGTTTGTGTATTTCTTACCGTGAGCTCCATCTCATCGTTCTCGTCACGGGCTACAAATGGCCACCAGCCCTTGACCCTCTTCTGTTTGAAGATGGAAATGGTGGGCAGCTCATGCTCATTCCGGATCATGTCGATGGAACACTGCTTGGCCGTCTTGGCGCCACGAGGGAACCGGTTTAGGTCCAGCTCAATCGCACCTGGGAGTGGTGAGGAAAGCAGTCAATGCAGGATAGTATTTGTGGTCAGTACCCTCATCGCTAGACACTAAAGGTGGTGATACTCTTAACAGATTTTCCAAAAACTTCAACCAGGTTTTCCTAAGTCATTAAGACTGTGATCCACATGCTTTTTTGTGGCAAATTTTATTTTTTCAATGACAAGATCGCCATTATGATTATATTGTGAGGTGCCACCGGGAGCCTATCATATTATAAAGAGCAGAAGAAGAGGATGAGGAGCCCATTCCATAAAAGAGAATGTGGCTACATGACATCCCTCTATGGAGAACAGCGCACAGAGAGTTTTATCATCTCATCCAAGAGCTAGATAGGGATCGTTCCAAAGGCTGTTGCATGGCATTTGCATTGACTTTGGCTTCGGGCAACAATGTTGAGCAACTACTCAGACATCAACAGTTGCCCCAAAAATCTGCGATGTATATCACCACCCCAACAAGTGAGAGAGAACATGGAGCAACCATTCCCATCGGTGCTTACCCAGGAAGTCGTCAGCAGAGAAGTGGTCGGCGTCCCAGACCTGCATCGTGAGGCGAGCTGGAATCTTGTACTCGGTCTCGTCCCAGGAGAACATGGACTCTTTCTTGGAGATGACGATCTTCTCCTCAGCCATGAGGTAATCGAAGGGGAAGACAAAGCGCCAGTTGAAGTTGCCCTCGCCAGTCAGCGAGTGGTAGTGGACGTCCGTGTCTTGCTTGTCCTCCTGCTGCCCTTTCAGCCACCTGGGGGAAGGTCACAGAGGGTTAAGGACCACGGGTCAAAGTAGGGTCACACAGATCAGACATAGGTTGACCTTAGGGGCCATGGTGTGGTGAGTTGGTTAGATAGACTGTGTTGTTAGAGCATGTCACTCATGCACTTGTAAGGTCTAGTATGTAGGAAATGTATATTAGTTTGGTTATGGTTATTTGAACGTTAGCACAGAACATGTTAAAGGTACCAGTCTGTGTAACAAGAAAGATGATCTGCTAATATTTCAAAATCAAAAACAGATAATGTGACACTCCAATATCAAATCAGATGAATACCCCTGCGTGTGTGGTACTGCCATACGTGTTCTTGAGTGCCAAATTTGTGTCGCAACATAAAGCTACATCTGATTTGGCGTTGGAGGCTCACATTATTTTCAAATGCCATGCACACACAAAGCTTACAGAGATGTCATGTAAATGTTTTAAATTTTTAAAATGTATTTCTTTTCAAATGTCTCCTGAAAAACCCTCATACAGTTCTTAACTCAATGAATAATTGCTTAATGGCAGAATGCAGATTGGGTGGTACTGGCAAGCAAAAGATCAAAGCCTATGAGGTTAGTCTGTGCTGGCTGGAGCTCTTTCATTAACAGTAGAGCGAGACTGTCTTTCTCCAGTCAGGAGGAGTGGGAGGGAAGCTGCATTCTCAGTTCTCAAAACGTAACACTGAAAACACGAGCGAGTAAAGCTACCAGTGAGTGGTGATCACCGTAAAATATCTTAGTAAATAATGGTAAGTATATGCTATGCAAACTGTGATGTGCTATGATTTGCTAACTGAGATGCACTGGTTTACATCAGGGTACTAGGGCTGGGATTAAGGCTGCAATGAGAAAGCATTGGGAAGCTCTGCCTCGGCTACGGAGGATACGATGTTGCTATAACATCATGCCTGAGCTCGTGTGACCTAACAGCTGACATCATCACTACTGTATCACAACGCCGGATCCATCTGAAACAACCCCTATCTCCTTTACTATGAATTTCAGGGAGTTGGGTCAGCCATTGCTATCTGTGGCACAGAGTGTATGCGATACAGCCTCTAGTATACTTCTCCATCCTCTTGAGTATTTAGGGTGTAAGGGGTTGTTTGAGGATGGCACCCTGGTTGCTACAGCAAAGCCCTGAGGTGACACCAAGTCGGCGGTAATAGCTGAGGGTAAGGTGGGTGTGGTTAAGAAAAAGCGGGAGTGAGGAGCCTCAGCAAAACACTAACATCAATAACTTTGTCTAAATGGGAGTCAAATATCCAAAGCATTACTATTATTACTCAAGGCTGCAAAATGACAATGTTGCCAGAAACATTGGAGCTCTGTGGGACCGGCATGCACATTCTTTGCTTGTAAACTTCCATGCAAGAGGCTGTTCTTAATTTCAAATATTTTGAAAGGCTTTATTTAAAGTAAAGTCCAGTAGCAATGACAATACAGGACCAAACTACAACCCTCAAACAACTGTACGGCAAAAAATGTCCCCCCATCCCAAATTCATGATATGGTAGCTGTTTGGATGCCAATTGATTGTTTGGACTATCTTAGAGTAGCTATAATCGTACTCAGCAAGTTGTTTATGTGGTATGGTCCTGACTGTCCGCATCTTTCATTTGGCATTTAGTTTACTGCGTGCTGGAGGGAGGGTTGGAGACAAAGGAGCGTGCGTGCTGGTTGGATAGTTGGGGTAGGAAGTGGGGCAGGGGATAAGGAAATGGTATAGGAGGATTCAGGAGAAGGGAAGGGGAGGAGTTGTACGAGCCATGCGATGGAATCGTGTGTTTACCCCCTGACATAGATGTCAGACATCTTCTCTCCTGTCATGAAAGCATCGTCCTCTAGAATTACGTCATCAGTGTTCCAAATAATAACACGAAGCTCAAAGCTAGACAACAGCAGAGCATTGACCAGAGGAGAGAGAGAGGACGACAGACAGGAGACACACCACAAACAAACAACACACAAACACGCACACAGAAAAAATGGAAACAAAACAAAAAAAATAATGATTAACGCCAAAAAAAACACACAGCACGCAACTTCTCACACCCACGGGACGAGGCTTGGCCGCCGCATCCCTCTGTACCTACCCCCTGACAAATATGTCACTGGACTTTTCCCCAGTGAAGTAATCATCGTCCTCCAGTATAACTTCGTCTGTATTCCAAATAATCACCCTGAGCTCATATCTGGTAAGGGGGGGAGGAAGGAACACACACACATACATAGTTGGACTTATATTTTATATTTATTAGAGAGCTAACTAGAGATATAGACTCACCATTATTTAAGCTGGGGACAAAGCTACAAGATCTGTGGGCAAAACTCAAGAACTTTACTTCATACGTCACATTACATCTGAGGTGCTATTACACTTTTCTCATGACTAGGAAAGTTTTATCGTCTGTCCTTACAGCTCCAGGCGGGGCCCTACCTCTTTGGTTTCCGTGGCGATATGTCAATGGCGGGTCCGGGAGCTGGCATGTCCATAGGAAACATATCCACCCACATCTCAATACGGCCCTGTGGCCGCACAGAGAAAATGATACAGCATAACCATCACTTCCATCTGTTTCGCGACGCCATGGGTCTATGGGTCTTTCCTACCTGTTCGATGCCAGGCTTGTCGGGGTTGAGCAGCGGTCTGGTCTCCACGTGCTCAGGGATGAGCTTGCAGCCCACTCTGGGGATTTCCTCCCAGTGCCTCAGCACCGTCAGAGCCAGATGCTCCTCTGTCTGCTTCTTCAGACCTGGGTGATGGACAGAAGAGAAGGGAGAGAAAGAGGGAAACAGAATAGAGATGTAAACAAAACGTCAAACAGTTAAGTTTGAACACATGTTCACACATATTTTTCATTTCAGAAAGATGCAGCCGTACCGTTTTCATCTTCAATATCAGTAGGCCCTTGGAAGATGCGGTTTGCCACCTTGACTCTGCCTCCAGGCCCATAATGAGGTCCGTCCAGCTTGCCCTCCTTACACAGCTTAGCCAGGACCTGGCTGGGCTTCATAGGGTCACGCCACACGTTGTATCCATGGCTAAAATCAATACATTATAAATATCATAAGAAAAAAGTTTGTTAAAAATCAACATTACAAAGTAACATATGAAATACAAAATAAAGACAAGTACAACACAGCAATAAAAATGTATATTAAGACCTATCTAATGTAAATGTATAAAAAATCTTGAGACATGTTTTTCCTTTATCTGCTATGTATCTGCTGTGTAATAAACTAAAACATAAACAAGACATTAGATCAGACATGGATGCTCACACAGAGTAGTTGGAGGCGATGCCGCAGGTGGCTCTGTACTTGCTGTAGTAGCGGTTCTCAAGGTCAATCTTCGTCTCTCCTATCAGGTCGTCAGTGCCAACCAGGTCCCAGTCGTACACCGACACCGTCAGCATGGACTCCATGGGGAACGTAGCCTCGATGTCAAACGACCTGAGCACGCAGAGGTGCAAGATAAATAGATGAAGTCCAGAACTGAAGAAATACAGATTTTTCCTGTCTTTATTCCCACTTGACTTCAGCCAGACTTTTCCCCTGCACTGGCATACTGCTAAAAGTGAAGAGAAATATCTGGACTTGTTTCAACTTACTTGCCAAAGACAGGATTGAGCTGTTTGGAGATGTAGTTCTCTTTGTCTTTGACCTCTGACTTGCCCAATTTGATGACAATGTAAGGATCGGCCTTCCCATTGATGTCAGCAGGGTGAAGATCTGTAGCCTGGGAATGGAATAGAGATTTGTTTTTATTCATTATGATGTGCTTTAGGGTTTTGGTTTATGGTATAGTTGAGCGGTAAGCTGGTCACTCACCCTGACCACGTAGACACGGACAAGGACGTTGATTGGGTCGTTATGTGGAATGCTCTGGAACATGCCCATATTAGGATCAAATCCCGCCTCCCTGGTGATCTCCTCAGACAGGGGAAGCTTGTACATACACAAGGATCCCTGGGTCATAGATGAAAAAATAAAAAAACAAGTTACAGAGATGGCACAATGTTAATCTTAGCTAATGACGAACTTGCCTGGATCCATCCCCATGAACCAGCCACATTTCTGATATTTCAAACGGCCACATGGTGAACAAAATGATTCATTGGGTCTAATAAAGGACAAACACACAAGATTGAATAGCAGAAAAGGGTCAATGCATGTATACACCAATACATGTGTATGTAATGATCTCTGCATTTGTCTGATGAAGAGCAGGGAGCTTCAAACATCAAACATGGGATGCTGTTAATATATTCAACCTCTTGGGGAGAAGCTTTCAGTGTATAGTGTGTTTTTACTCTGCAAAATGTTCTACTTTGTACAAACGGGATATCAACTGGACATGATGCTGTCCCACCTTGAATCGGCCAACAATTCTGTCATCATCCAGGGCGTGTTCGTCATCGTCCACCGCCTTCCCTCTGTACAGGTTGAAGGTATGGAGCCAGTCTTCAAAGTTACCAAACTCACTCTCCAGCTCCTTGTTGTACACCTGTATAGGAGCAAAGACACAGAAAGAGTACATGTACATGATTGTATGTATATGTGTGTGCTTGTGAAAATATGTGTGTGTGTGTGTGTGTGTGTGTGAGTGCATGATTGATGAACTAACCAGCAGCTCATCCACTTTTGGTTTAACTGGCCGTTTCTCTGACCCGTCTCCGGCATGACCCTTCTTCTTGTCCTTGGAGCTCTTCTTGTCTTTGCTCTTTTCCTTGGTCTTGGAGCCTTTCATAGGAAGGTCATCAGGTTTGATGTCTGATTGGAGGGGTGAGTGGAGGTGGAGCCAAGTCATGGAGGGGGGGCGGGGGGCAGGGGTGGACACAGCACTCCACATGTCAATCAACATGAAAGTTGACAGGTGTGATTACTAAGGAAATGGGTTAATGTAGCCGAATTCTCTTTACTCATATCTAGACAGGCACTCCATACTGAAAAGATTTTAAAAGTTAGTAGTGCGCTCTCTGTAATTTAAAGGGGAAAGATGGCAAAATATTGGAAGGTTATTAGCAGAAACATGTCATTTTAAAGGTGCTACATGTAGGATTTTAACATCAATAAATCATTAACACATTAATTTTGAGACATTAGTGTAATTACCGTAAACAAATAAGACAGTCAACGAGAAAATTAGCAGCCTCTGCCGACCTCTGGTGTGAGATAGAGGCTGCCAATTGTCTCAGCCTTGGTCTAATTTGTTTACAGTTTATACCAAAGTATCGCAATTGATTTGACAATGACATATTGATGTTCATGAATGCTACACAAAGCAACTTTTAGGCAGTACAACTTAAAAGCAGTGGTTTACAGTCTGACTCTGAATCATTTATTACTAAAAGGATTAAAAGGGAATGTAAGCATATGCAGCCAGGCATTAGGTGCAGACTCATTCAGTGATACTGTATCAGCCAACTTTCATGTGTAGTGCAGAGCCAGGAGGTCATGCTGATGAATGAAGTGGTCATGGATGTGATATGATGTGACGTTCTACTCTATTCTACTGATAGGATTATGGGAATGTGGACTGAGGTTATGAAGGAGAGGCACAGCAGGAAGCACGTACAATGCCTTTTCATGCTCTGCGCTGGAACTCACACTCTGTGCAACATCTCACTTAAGACACAGACTGCAATTTCATTCCCAAGCAGCGTTAATTTAAACAGCGATGACAACACAACACTCTCCTGTGTAAATACCTAGACTTTCACAGGGACAGCCATGTTCTCGTATCTATAATAAACCTCTGCAATTCCATAAACTCATAGCATTTTCTTTCAGCCGTCTCAGGCAATGCAGCTGATATAACAGAACTGCATAAATAATCAGGAAGCTCTTGCAGAACTTAAAATCCAATTTCGCTGCAATTTCCCCTCAAGAGCAATCACAGTAACAGGCACACATCCAGGTGGCCCTGCTGGTGTGTCGGTGTCAAGTACCTGCTCCCTCTGCGGCTATCTCCAGGTCCTCTCTCTCCTCCGCCTCTGCCTGCGCCGCCTCCTGGGCTTTCAGGACCTGGACAATGCAACGAGAAACATGTCGTCAGCCTCGCAGGAGTGCTTTCACACTCGACCGCAGACCGCAGAATAGCAGGAATGGGCTCACTTACAAAAGAAAGGTGCAGGCAAAGAAATCTCGAGATTATTTCTAGGATGCAGATAAACGTGAATAGAGTTGAATACAACAGAAGGTCACACCTCCATCAGTGTCTCTATTGAAGCAAAATATTTGGACCACCAGTCC
This sequence comes from Beryx splendens, assembly GCA_900312565.1. Taxonomy (NCBI): domain Eukaryota; kingdom Metazoa; phylum Chordata; class Actinopteri; order Beryciformes; family Berycidae; genus Beryx; species Beryx splendens. The sequence goes on along the minus strand of OMOV01095376.1, from coordinate 3,957 downwards.
AGCATGCTCTCGTCGGTCTCGTCCTCTTCCTCCACTTCCCCCTTCTTTTTCTTCTTCTTCTTCTTTTTCTCTTTGTCATTCTCTTCCTCGTTCTGTTGAAACAACACCGACGCCAAAGTCATTCTCGGCGGCTTTCCTTAGGTTTCTGTCAGAATGAGGCACCGGTAATTACAGCACATATAGTTTCATTGCCAAATTTCTATAGGGGGAATCACTTACCATGTCAACTTTTACAACTGCGTCAGATGTCTATGACAGGGGGAGTTACATGAGACAACACAAGGATTAATACACACAATGGATGCTACAGCTGATGAAACACAGGTTAGAAGGATTGGATGTAAAGAAGCCCTCCTCTATATGATACTATAGAAATTAGCAGGCAATGCTGTACTGTGCATGAACACACCGTACACAAACTCTTAAGAAAGGCTTACAGCGTCCAGCTTGACCACTGTGTCCATCTTTCGGACCAAAGGGTCGGCGTCCATGTTGACGATGATGTCACCTGCGGGGCGAGAGAGGGTGCGGGGCGGGGTGCGGGAGTAAAGGCTGGGTGAGGAGCGAGACTGGGAGCCCCCATTGGTGAGGACCATGTAGCCGTTCATTAGCTTAGCTGGAGCGAGGCCGGAGGGTAAAGACGGCAGGCAGGCAGGCAGGAGGAGCCAGGTGGGAGGAGAGGACAGGACATCCAAGGACGTGCAAAGAAGTGAAAGAGAGAGAGGGTGAGAGGAAGAGGGGAAAGGGAAAAGGTAGAGAGGATGGATTGATAGAGGATAAGGATAACATATGCAGGTAGGGGATAGGCAGAGCAGAGAAGCAGAGAAATCAGCAAAGTCAGTCAGGAATGGAGATGCATACTGTAGGGACCAGACAGTGGGTTCCACAGTATTTGTAATAATTCTTAACATTTGTTTTAACCTTCCTTGAGTAACAGCACTACTTTCCTGTGATTGTCTAAACTTTCTAGAAATCATTGCATTTCCCTATGTGGCAAACCCCACCCATCTGGCACTCCAAGCAGGTTAAAACAAACACTAAGAATTATTTGCAAATATTATTTGAGCCATGTCAGGTCTGATTTAGAACAAGAGGAAACCAAGAACTGTCTAAAGAATGAACAAAAGTTTTCCCTCTGGAGGATTCATATGATGACCATGAGATGATGTTCATATGATGCTGTACATACACATAGTTGTACGTTATAGTGTAGAGAATAGAGTATAACAGTATGAAATAGAGTGTATGAAGAGTATGATGTAATATGACAATCAAATGTAAGGCTTTGTCAATGGCAACACAATAATATCAGTACAAAACTTCTACATAGCGCTTTTCCAGTTACAAAGTGCAAAATCCTTTCAGTTGAGTGTGAGCACCTGCACTGGCCCAGTTGTTGGAGGTCTTGTCTGGAGCGCTGTAGATGAAACGCCTCAGGCTGGTGACCGCATGGGAGCCCACCAGGATGTAGCGGCCAAACGCCCTGCAGTCCACCACTCGGATGTTGAGGGGCGGGTGCAGAAGCTCGTTCTCTGGCAGGTCCTGAGGCCGGAGGGCAGACACGACGCAGGCGAAATCAATAGGGAGGTGAAGTCAGTGTTGCGCCTGGTATTTTTATCACCGCGCTCGCATCCTAAGCTAACCATGTAAAGTTTTCCAAAAGGTTTTCAATAATGTAATAAAACAAAGCCAACCGGACCAGTTTTGAGTCTGGAGGGCAAGGACAGGACAGCAGTAACCTAAATGTGAAATGGCTGGCTGTACTTACCACCTCAAACCACTTGACCAGAGTGCTGAAGTTGGGGTTCTTCTTGTAGTTCTGGATGAGGGCAGACTGGACCCCTCTGCCTGCGCACTCAATGTCCACACGGGGCCGATCCACCAGGGCCAAGTTAATCCTCTTCAGGTCCCTCAGGCCCCAAAACAGGACCTGAACCGGAGAACAACAGAATGAAGGTAAGGGCTGTTCTGGAGTTCAAAGCACACATCTATTAGGTACGAATCTCACCTCTATGCGGTAGCGACTCAGGACGGGCCGGATGCCCAGGGGCACAGGGACAATGGGTCCTCGCTCGGAGTCTGTCGGCCCTTCGATGGGAGGAAGGTCGGCCCTCCCTGCTTGACCGATCTAATCAAGGAGGAGAGAGGGGAAGTAAATCTTGCAGGCAATGACACATCTATTTCTGTTCGGTCATAGTCAAAATAGATTCGCGTATCATGATAAAAGCACCATACCAGATTTGTTTCCTACAGCCCTAATTTTCTATTCTTTCTTTGTTTGGCTGGTTAGTGTGACAACTTTAAAGAATAGCTACAGTGAGAAGTGCAGAGAAAGCAGAGGTTAATGAATCAAGACATCATAGAAAAGCACATGTCATGTTGACAGAGAAAAACAACAGTTACTGCACCGACCACAGAGTGACTGTAGAGTAAGACTGACCGCAGAGCAGAGCGGGATGGAGAGAGAGAGAGAGAGAGAAAAGAGCACCTTTATTTGAGGAACAGCAAAGCTATGGACAGCAATCAGAGACCGCCTCATCTCCTCCTCATCAAAAGGCATCTGTAGGGAGGAGGAGGAGGAGGAGGAAGGAGAATAAGACACGGGAAATGGATGTGTCAAGGGAGCAGGAGGGGGTGAAAAGGCGTACAAGGAGGAGAAGGAGGGAGGAGATACAGGAAATAGAGAAGGGAGAAAGTTGAAGAGTATTTCAAGGAGGCAAGGGCAGTTGGGAAATGGGTGGCGGTCACGGTATAAATCCCAGTTAAGAGGAGTATGTGATGGTGAGGAGGGCATGAGAAGAGAAAGAGACGGGGAAGCAGATTGTGATAAAAACAGAGGCACAGAACCACAGAACACAAGATGAGTTTAAAATGGATGAGAAATATACACAGAAGGCAAGGCAGAGAGAAAGAAGGAGCCTATTTTCTACATTTTTTGCATGATACACTTCATTGATAAAGGTGTTGAACATCCTCCATATCCCTAATAGCTTATTACGGTTGACTCAGTGGACTTTTGTACAGTAAATGAACACTAATGATATGCGGTCCCATCTGTCGCCAAGCATTCCCTGGGGATTTTCTTGGTGTATGTGTGTCTGTGTAAGCATGTGTTTGCTTGTGTTTTTTCATACACCGGTCTTACCTGTAGCAGCTCGAAGGCAGCCAGCAGGTCCCCGGCGGTGCAGTTCCCTCGGTAGATCTGGTAGTACTCCAGCTGTGGTGGGAACCTCGGGGGGCCGTAGTGTTCGTCGCACATCTTGGTGATGGGCTTCGCAAACGTCCGACCTATGAACTCCGCCTTGCCCTGAACACCACATCGCGACACACCGGACAGGCGGGACAGTCAGGACAGTGAGGACAGTCGGGGAACAAGGGAAGGGAGTTAGACACGGGTTTGGGACGTGCAGTTTCCACGGCGGCCACTCGATGTCAGTACAAGTCCGTGCGCAGTTCGGACAAGGCTTGCAAAAAAAAGTTTTAAGTAGGAAAAGTTTGGGAAATAGTAGAAACCTTGACTGAGGATTACTGTGTTGTGATATTGTAGAAAAATCCACCTGATGGAAGTTAGACTATTTGCATAAAATAAAGGTGTAGTTGAACTTAAGTGAACATGTCAGGAAGTTTTATCTACTCATGGTTATAATAATCATGGTTGATTATTGGGAGGCAGATTTACTGTATTGAAACCAACTGTATGTATTTCCAACTCCAATCAAACTACTTTTACTACTACTACTACTACTACTACTACTACTACTACTACTACTACTACTACTACTACTACTAGTGTTACTACTACTACTGCTACTACTCGACTACTACTACTACTACTGCTACTACTACTCCTACTACTCACACTACTGGTCCTAATACTATAGCTAGATCCTGTCTGAAGGGAATCACCATGGCTGTATGGCTGCTGACACTAACCAGCAGAATCAGGTTCTTCATCAT
>OMOV01095372.1:0-10481 GCA_900312565.1 Beryx splendens | reverse complement strand
AATAAATCCAGAGGGTTAGGGTTTTCTATATTACCCCCTCTGACTGGAAGACGTGCCTTCTCTATTCCACAGTTTTAGAGTTGTAATATATCATGCCTTGCATCGTTAAAATGTGCTGCAACAGGATCATTTCTGTCGTTTCTGCGAATGGAGCTTCTATGTTCACTTATGTGTTGTTTCAGTAGACGAGTCTTCCCAACACAGGCTAAAACAACATGTATATTTAATTATATAAATGACATGAGAGCTATTGCAGGAAATTATATCATTAAAGGCATACTTCTTTCCAGTAAGAGGGTGTGCAAAAATTGCATTTAGTCTACATAGTCTACATTTGTAACTTCCATTTGGGAGAGGTTTCAACAGACTGAGTAGGTTCCGGACCTGGTTTTGGTTTTGTCAAGGCGTACAGTTTGTCTCTGAGGCTGCGTCCTCTTCTATATATCATTAGTGGGGTTTACTGATGGATCTGATGACAAAATATACCAATGTTGCCCTATGGCTGTACTCAGTTTTCTAGGCTTTAGGTGTGTAGGTGGTAGCAGGTGCGTTTTTACATTAGGGGCATGTGCGCCAGTGCCCCACCACAGGTTGCGCTGTGGTGCAAGATGCTCGTTACATCTGAACGTTGTGGCAAAATATATTTTATATTTAATACAAAGTAGTGATTCAGTGGAGTGTATAAATAAACTTTGCTCACAATCCTTATAGTGCTGTTTTGGAGTAATTTCTTTAGTGTGTGTGTGTGCGTGCGTGCGTGCGTGCGTGCGTGCTCGCGCTGCGGACTGCGCTTCCTGTCCTGTCCTGTCTCTGCTGTGGAGCAGCGAGGCACTCTGCCGCACCTTGCTAAGGGAACAACGTGAGCATGACTGGCGTAAGCAGGGAAAACCTCCCGCAAATTATGCTGGGTGGAAATGAATTCTGCCTAGCAACAGGTGGCGAAAAATATTAAACGCTAGACGCAAGGACGAGTGAACCTGCACACCTTACTAGCTAGCGGGAGGCTATAGGCTAACAGGCTAACCATGAACTGGATGAACTTGAACGCCCTGGCTTTGCTAGCTAGCTGTTGGAAATGAATTCATCCATGAACTGTTGGATTGTAACAGAGACGTTTACAGAAGTTTGGACACAGGATTGCCATGCCACCTTCCTCTTCAACAGGCGAGCTTCACCAGTGAGTTTATTATGAGATTCTTCAGCTAACTTATTGATTGCAGTGTTGGTTATGTAGGCTATTGGCAGTGCGCCGATCACTGAATGAATTTTGCTTTGAGTTTTTGTTGTCAATATGCTGAGGCTGGTTTCGGGCTTGAGCAGGATTTGATGTTGAGAGATCTGTAAACATATGTAAAAAATATTTGCAATATTGTGACAAGAAGATATGTTGGTAGCTCTTCATTGGTTGTGTGATTTTTATGGCATTATTCTACTGGCATTTTGTCATCACTGGTACTGGTTAGGTTAACTTACAGCAAAGAAACTGTCTCCTTCTGTCCTTCTGTCATCATGCAGTTTGTTGGTTGTCAGTATAATTCAGTATATCTCTGTGGTATGATTGCATCAGATTTTCTTGTGGAAGTATTGTGTGGCCCCACCAACATTTCGATGCCAAAATCGCCACTGGGTGGTAGTAAACATCACAGAATGCGCTTTTGTTTCCGGAGATCTTTTTTGTAACAGTTCACCTCTGGGTTTGATTAGTGCCCTACTGAAAGCTTCATCTATCCACTGATGAGTCCAGAAATCTTTGTTTCCTCTCTTCTGAGTTCTCCAGACAGTCCTCTGTAGTGTGACTGATTCCTCTAAGCCTAAAGAACTGGCTTCTAGGCGGCCCTCTTTTTAGATGTGTGGGATGGTATCTTTGGGTATTCCCATCAGTACCCTTTCTGTATGAAGATGTTTCTAGAGACCCCTGCCCTCTTTTCTACCCACATATCTAGAAAGTGTTCTCTTTTAACATCATGCTCCATAGTGAACCTTCAATTGTGGTCTTTTTCATTTAGCCATCTGACTAATTCATGAATTTCATCAACCTTTGCTTCAACCAGACAAAATATGTCATCTATAAACCAGTACCAGCCTTTTATTCTATTGAGGTTAGGGTTTCAGTGGGACTGTAACCAAATAATTGTCTGCTACAGTATGTTTTTTGGCTCAGAGGAACGACACAAGAGGACGCGATCACTGAGGCCTGTAGACAGGCAAGAAGTGATCACGGGCCTGTGACGCAGCTACAACAGGACACTGTAATCAATGTCTCCAACAAACAACTGACTGCTGAACAAATCTCAGTCCTTTCCAAAGGAATGAGCTGTGACTTTCATTTAGCCATCTGACACGTTCATGAATTAGTCAGATGGCTAAATGAAAAAGACCACAATTGAAGGTTCACTATGGAGTATGATGTTAAAAGAGAACACTTTCTAGATATGTGGGTAGAAAGGAAGGCAGGGGCTCTAGAAACATCTTCATACAGAAAGGATACTGACAGGAATACCCAAAGATACCATCCCACACGTCTAAAAAGAGGGCCGCCTAGAAGCCAGTTCTTTAGGCTTAGAGGAATCAGTCAGAGGACTGTCTGGAGAAATCAGAAGAGAGGAAACACAGATTTCTGGGCTCATCAGTGGATAGATGAAACTTTCAGCATGGCACTAATCAAACCCAGAGGTGAACTGGTACAAAAAAGATCTCCAAAAACAAAAGAGCATTCTGTGATGTTTACTACCACCTACACACCTAAAGCCTAGAAAACTGAGTACAGCCAGAGGGAAACATTGGTATATTTTGCCATCAGATCCATCAGTATCTCCAAAACCTCACTAATGATATATAGAAGAGGACGCAGCCTCGGAGACAAACTGTACGCCTTGACTAAACCAAAACCAGGTCCGGAACCTACTCAGTCTGTTGAAACCTCTGTAGAGGTAGAGGAACCTATGTAGAGGATGTGCTTAATGTAACAACATGCTAAAATGCTTCTTTTTTTTGTGTTACACATCCTCTTACTGGAAAGAAATATGCCATTAATGACATAATTTCCTGCAATAGCTCTCATGTCATTTATATAATTAAATGCCCATGTTGTTTTAGCCTATGTTGGCAAGACTACTCGTCTACTAAAACAACACATAAGTGAACATAAGAGCTGCACTCGCAGAAACAACACACGTTATCCTGTTGCAGTACATTTTAATGGTACAAGGCATGATATTACAACTCTAAAAACATTTGTTGTGGAGTAGAAAAAGTAAAGTCTTCTGGATTATGCGCTGCAAACACGGCACCTAAAGGGTTAAATGATGAAATTCATGTCATGCTTTTAAAGATTTATTTTTTGCCATTTTTATGCTTTATTTGACAGATATAGAGAGACAGGAAGGTATGGGGGAGAGAGAGAGAGAGAGAGGGAGAGAGAGGGGAGGACATGCAGCAAATGACCGCGGGCCAGATACGAACCCGGGTCACTGCGGGAAGGACTGAGCCTTATTGGTATGCGCTCTGCTCGCTGAGCCAGCGGGGCACCCCATGTCATACTTTAATGTGATACCAAGTTGGCGGTGAATTGTTGTGAGGATACAAGAATGATTTATGAAAGCTGAAAGGCCAACGTCTTACATTCTTGCGGAAAACACTTTTTGTAAATACTTTGTTTATTCATATGCAACTAGTGACACCTGTGCTGGATATAGGATCCAAGCAGGGGCTAATTCAACCATCAAGTCACTGTCCCACACAAGTGCAGAAAGGGGTGGAGTATTGTGTGTATATGTCATGATACCTGTTTACTCTGAAGGTCTAGTAAGACTGAAATGACAGTAAAGTATAAAGGGTGATACGTCACAACAGTGTGCAGGATTCTTTCTACTGAGAAGGATGCTATGCAAATAACTCTGCATAAAGTCTCTATGTGAATATTAGTGTGATACCAATAGGAGATAATAAAACCATACAACAGGGAATGGGAATAGGCCTATAATAGTGATTTTTTTTCTCATAGGGCTCTTATTTTGAAAGAAAAATGTTCATGTCCACAACAGTTTCTTCGGCAATATCGACACACAAGGATTCTGTAGCTCTGCTCTGCCCTGTTAGGAATTTACTGCCAAAATAAAAAATCCTCCATTTATGCAATGATACCCTCCAATTTCATTGCAGTACATCAGCTCAGCCACCAGGTGGATCCTCAGTCATTTCTGGAGCTATTTCAGTTATGACTTGGCTGAAGTGGCCTCATACAGTGCAAAGTGTAAGACGTAGGCTTCAGTGCATAGAATTAATAATGCTAACAGATTTTAAAATACAGTTAAACAGCGGCTTATAGACAATAGAGCAGTAATTAATAAAAATCCAATTACCAGAACAATAATATCAATCTGTAAATATATGTTATGCACATTGAGGTAGCGTGGCATAGGTCTGAATGCAGCTGAAGAGAGTGGAGAGTAATAATTATCCACAAGTGCATTGGTCTGGTGCCATGAGGTAGTCAGACTGAATAGAGTGGAATACATTTATTCCATTAGGAGAACCTACGTTCATGGGGCTGGAAATGATCAAAGTGCGCCAAGTCTGAAGTTGCAAAGGGTTGACAGACACTGTAAGCCTAAACTGCATGAAGAAAGCTTGTTCAGCAATAAATGGCACAGTAATGAAAGGTTTTGCTTCAACTTGAGGTATCTACTATTTGAAAAAAGGTGACATATGCCTTTACAAAATGACGACAGCTCAGAATTCAAATAAATCATGGTGCTTTATTTATGTTTATTGGTAACTTACGTCGGTAACACTTTACAATAAGGGTACAATTAACAGTTAACTAATGTGTAATCATTTACTAATGGTGTTCATGTTAACTAAGGTGTCGTGGTTGGGTTGAGGCATTAAGTCACGGAGGTTAAGGTTAGAGCAAGCTTACGGTCAAGGCTGTTAATTAAGGGTTAGTTAATGCTAACCGTTAATTAATGTACCCTTATTGTAAAGTGTTACCCTTACGTCCTTGTGTGACAAAATGAAACAGTCATCAGAGCCAAAGTGTGGAGTTATCATCTGATAAGATTCTGGTAATGTTTTTATCCCTAAAATACATATATAGCATTTTGGAAATGAACTCTTTAAATATTAACAGGAAATGACTCATACCTAATAAAGCTCTGCACCGAGTTATGACCCGCAGCAAGCACACGCTTCAGAGAATGTACTCTTCTATCTGGCTGTTGAAATGTGTAGCCTAATAAAGAATGTGTTTAAAATCACAGAAGAGGGAAAATGTTTGCGCTGGGTGAAAGCAAGCATTGGGTCATAATATTATACTAAAAAGTCAAAATGTTGCCTAATGTTGGCATCATACTGTAAACGGCTTTCCATATATAAAGGTTTCCAGTTGTAATTGATGTTAATTGCCTGAGTAGTGTATGAACCCCATTGGCCACCATATATTTTATGTCAGTCAGCGTGAGCATAAACACAGACTCTGATTAGCTGCCCATGATGACTTGCCATTGAAATCTTTCTAATGCAAAGTTGTATTTATTTATTTAGATATTTTTCAAAATTATCAAAACAATGTGAGTCTATGCCTATAGTGAAGATAGTATAGCAAAGTATCATTTTTATTATTCGTACTCTCAACAGCAACAACAACAACAACACTAATATGTTCATTTTTGATGCACTAAAAATAAATGATCACAAACTGCTACAAGAAAAGTAAAGAGACAAGTAAAAGTATAAGCTCCTTTCCATTATCATACCAGTATCTTCAAATTGGATTTACATTTTTAGAGTGAGGATTCAGAAAAGGCATGAATGGACTCGAAATGTTCAAAGCCCAGTAATTCAGCAAGAACAAGTCTGATCACATTGTAGTTTGACTAACAGAATATATACCAAGTGAAAAAATGTGTTGGTCAGAAACAGGCTTCTCCAATTGCATTAGATTTACCAAAGCTCCTACAGTATGTGCTCCTATTCGTTGTTTAGATAAAAGCCCTCTAATCTAAGAAGTAAAAGCAGCATAAAAAGTCAAATAATACAAATAACAGGAGCGCTGAAAACTGATCACAATTCACAGTTAGCCGTTAGTCTGTTTGGAGTGTATTTGGATGAGCGCAGAGGAAAACAACGCTGATCAGAAGTCACGGTCCACAGAGGTACTTTATTTCCTGAGTGAGGAGGTACAGTAGTGGAGGTTGAGTCTGTGTTTGGGTTCAGTCCTGATGTGAAGAATATGCTTTAATGTTTTAGATTCAACAATTAATGCACTATAATAAGAACATTTCTGCATTATGTATGCCACCAGAGGACTCCAGTCAGTATGTGTGGCTATACGAACTACCTCATATCAACTGGCCCATTACATAAACCAAACCAAACCAAAGTCATTGGCCAGTCAGATTCACCATGAGTTCCAGTTTGGTGACTAGCTTTCACTTAAACACTGCAAAAAAATATTGACCCTCTAACAAGGCATTTCATTTAGTATTCAGCCTTAAAATCTAATTTTTCCTAAAACAAGTGGAACTAAATGTGCCAGTGAGGTGAGATGTACTGTCTAATGTATTTACAGTAAACTTGTTGCAAATCATTCAAGTCATATTTATTCTGCCTCTTCCAAGATGTTGTCTCTCAAAAATTTCTTAAACCGAAATTGCAACTTCATTGGAAGCAATCGGATTGATTTGAACGTCAAGGCAGAATATTTTTTTTGCACTAAGAAAAATAAATTTTAAGGCTGAATTTGAGCCAAATGGTTTGTTAAGATGGACTTTTTTTTTTGCAGTGCAGGATGTTGAAGGCGTAGCCTGTTTTGACTTCGGATGCTGTCGTGTATCTACTGTTTTATCCATTGCTGCTGACGCTAAATAAAAGATGGGATGATGGTAATATGACTTTATTTCTGACCCCGGGGCTTTTCTGAACATGTTTAGTTTACAGTCTCTTGTGTTCAGCCAGCAGCCGGTGAGCGCGTCTGTGCGCTCCGGTTACCGATAGGCTCGTTTTGGTCACATGCGCTCCTCCTCAGTCTACTGAGGATTCGCTATAGCCTACAGCCCCCATACAGCGAGCGATCAAACAGAAATGAGAGGACAATGGATCGTATTGGGTTTGCTTGTTTTATTATCGCCGTCATTTGAAACTGAAAAGGAAAACATGAGGTTTCAGAGTGTTTTCCGGCGTCCCCGCTCCTTGTGACGGGCATCCTGAACGTTACGGGCGAGTTTCAACTGGTGTTTCGATGCTGACAGGATGCTGTCAGTGGGAGACAGAAACAAGCTTGGTTTGCTGATCTAATTTTCTTCCAGCGTGATATTTCTCCTGCTCAGAGCCGGCTGGTGTGGATGTAACAGCCTATGTGAAGTGAATTGTTCTTTTTTTTTAAATTAGATTGGCTGAAGTGCACTCTGAAGGTTATTCCGTCTAGCTGCAAACTTTATTTTCTTATCATTTTGATTTCATGGAAGATGAGTGAATGGAGAGGATCAAGAGAAGCATTGACGCATCGATGAGGCAATGCCATTTTTCGTGTCCAAACGCAGCGTTTTCCACGAACACTATGCTAAGCTGGGGTCTGGATGAAGTGTGTTTGTTGTGATGCGTCTCCCCTCCATTTCCACTGACACCAGTTTGGATTTTCCTTTTTGGATCTGTGCGTTTCCAGGATGGCTCGCTTCGCAGAAGATCTGCCCACCCGCTATGGAGGAAGTGGAGGTGGTGGAGGTGGTGGAGGAAGAGGCGGACCGGGCGCCGGGAGAGGGGGAGCCCGGGGTGGCGGTGCTCCGGGGGGCCAAAGGATGTACAAGCAGTCGATGGCCCAGAGAGCCAGGACAATGGCTATATACAACCCTAACCCTGTCAAACAAAACTGCTTAACTGTCAACCGCTCCTTGTTCATCTTTCGCGAGGACAATCTCATAAGGAAGTACGCAAAGCGAATAACTGAGTGGCCATATCCTTCCTTGCCAGTACCACCAAGGGTAAAACGAGGTGCTATCAGTCGCGTTTGCATAACCTATCTGCCCTTGCTTGGCAAGCACGCACGGTGGTATAGGCTGTATCAGAAACACGCCACAGCCTGTTTTTTATTAAGCTGCAAGTTTACACACTGATTTGGATTATATGTCATCCCTGCTTTCTACTAATTAACCTGAGAGTCGAGACTGACAAGGCTGTAATCTCTGCCAGGGTGTCACAACCTACCCGGGCTGGTGAATGACCATTTATGTTCGCTTGTGGAGTAGTGCCTCTCTTCATTTCCCTGAGCGCAACAATGAATGCACCTGTCGCTCCGCGTCTTATCTCTGTTGGACAGGAGACAAAGCGCTTTAATCGATACAGGCAGTGAAAAGTCGCGACAAACGTTTTGCAGTGTCCACATATTGGGACGGTGTCTAAACCTGATAGGCTTTAGTTGGGCGTCTGCATCGACAGGCAAGTTCTTTTGTCAAGATGCCAGCTGTAAACAGTCTATTGGATATGCAGACCGAGTCGTGCGTTGTGGTTAATGACGATCAAACATCGCTATTGATTTACCCAAATGAGAAGCTGCGTGCGTTAAGGGGCAAGGACAGCTCCGAATCAGTGCCGTTCCGTTGTCGCCGCCTCCCTCACCTCGTCTTCTCGAGTCGTGCAATTATTTTAAAAAGCTTGTGCCGTGCTTTTATTTCGCTGTGTACGGTAAGGCGAGCGCTCAGTGAGTTGGAGAGCCCGCTGCTCCAAGGTTACAGCTACGCCTCGTTGTCTTAGTTGGGAGCCCTCTCCATGGTGCTGAAGTCGCCCACGCTCACCGCTCCACGCCACTCTCTCAACACTGCAAAAAATATCCACCGTGACACGCCGTTTAGTCTCATACTCGGGCTTAAAATCTTATTCTTCTTAAAACGAGTGAGAAGTTCTGCCCGTGGGATTCCACGAGTCCTCTTTGTTTCCAGTGCAGTTTCAGGATTTTATTTTGTAGGAAAAAGTGTCAGTGTCTCGAAGCAAGGCAGAATCAGGGAGATCACTCCACTAGCAGCCCATGATGAAACTTGACATTTCATTCGAGTAAAAAATTGAGTTTATTTGCACTGGAAACAAGTGAAACTATCTGATTTTATTTACAGGTTTTGTTTTTCCACTCGTTTTAAGAAAAAACAAGATTTTTAAGACTCAGTTGTAGACGAAGATGAATATTTTTTGCAGTGAAATGGCTAAGACTGGAAGGCCAGAGGGCTATGACAAACGCGACCAGACAGCTGGATCTGCTCTGTGGGCGACAGTGAGAACAACATTCGCTCACATGTAATCTAATAACAATGGTTATCAATTTAACCGTGCCCTCTATGAGTTGATGTGAGTTGATGCAGCCTTTCCCTTCTCCACAGGACCACATTAAAAAAGAGCCACAGTAAAGAATAAATGAAACAGTCCCAGTTGAAAGAGTGAAAGCAGCATATAGCCTTTAAAATTCACTATTTGTCAGCAAATTGGTGTCACGGTTGCATGATCAAAGCCGTTGGGTGTCTCATGGGTAAATTATTCTACATCTTAGCTTTAATGGTTATAAGCCCCCTATCCCCTTGCGATTCATAGGCCTTCAATAGGCCTTGACCCGCGGGGGAATGACCCGGTAAAAATGGATTGCAGAATGAGCCAACCATTGAAAATGGTTTGAAATGGTCAACCATCTGGAAAGATCGTGAGTGCAAGTATAGGATGCTTTCTTTCTAGAAAGGCTTCAACCAGAGCATGATGGAAAGTTTATGCTTTAGTGGAAATAATGTGCTGGGATTAGAGTTTAATGGGATGTGTCATACAGTAGAGCAACATGCAGAATCATTGCTTTCTCTCTACAGTTAGATGTTGTTTACAATCACTGGGCACCATTACAGCAATTCAATTCATTTCTAAGACTAAAAGGGGTTGCCAACAATTAACTAATTGCACCATCCTTCACTATGCCCACTATGCTCGTTATAGACCAGGCAAAATCACTTTCCTTATTTGATTCTGACGGGAAAGCAGGTCTTCCCGCATAATATTGAGAATGTCATTCATCAATTATCTGTGAAATGAAATCAAATGAATGAAACTATACTTTTAACTGCTCCTTAACCCTCACACTCCATTTGAGTACATGATCCTGGCCACAATCATCGCCAACTGCATCGTCCTGGCCCTGGAGCAGCATTTACCCGCCAGCGACAAGACACCGATGTCAGAACGCCTGGTAAGTGTTTCGACACTCTCTTCTTTGACGGCTACTTTCTTACTCAACAGACACAAACAGGTAGACGGATAAAAGATAGGTACCCTTCCTTCAGTAGAGCAGAGTAACAACCGCTCCAGCCTTTTACTTCCAGCCCCTACTGTGTCCCAGTCATGCAGTCAGGGAGTTGACCCGCAGCAGACCCAGCTGCTCCAGCTCAAGTAGGAGCACCACCCGTCCCTCATTAGGACCTGGGAGGCCCCGTTTGTTTAACAGTGTGCATCTCTGTCTT
>OMOV01095359.1:0-12636 GCA_900312565.1 Beryx splendens | reverse complement strand
TCCGCCTCCTCCTCCTCTCCCTCTGTCCCTCGAGCGAGATCGCCTCTCTCTGGATCGAGACCGAGACCTATGTCGGCTGTGGAGAGAGAGGAAGGGGTGAGTGATTGTGAGCTACTGTACATTAGTGCAAAGATGATGCTGAATTTAAAAATAAATCTTTCCCGGTGATATAGCCCAACACTTAGCGTAATACTTCTAAACCCTCATTTCCTACTGAGAACTGCACAGGCGGGTTTGTGTAAAGGTAAAACCACAGAAATGAATAAATCTTTACCTCTTCCTACGGCGCCCATAGAGCTCTCTCCTCAGTTCACGGGAGATGGGCTTCAGATGCATGAAGTTACAGAAGCCGCCTCGAGTGCATTCCCTATGGAGAGAGGTATCATTAGCACGGCATCACTGTGACACAAGAATCTTATCTAAGCCTGTTGAGAGCCTCAGAGAAGCTTCACCCAGCAGCTGCTGCATACAGACAAGCTCAGATATGGTGTAGGGTTAGTCAGATGATTAGACAATACTAATACTGTCAATCAATCAATCATCACGTGTACTGCCGATCCCCAAGCAGGTGTGATAACTGGAAAATCACAGTAGCTCTTAAACGGGCAAAGGAAGGGGCAATTCTACATTTTAAAGTATATTATTTCACAGCCAAGCAATCAGGTGGCGGCGCATTCCCAGTAGGAAGCAGTAGTAAGACACTCAAATGAGCCAAACCAGCACAGGTGAAACAAGAAAGTATCTGGAGGTTGGAATGTACGATTGAAGCCTGTTGAGGTGGGTTGCGAAGGATTTGAAGGCAAATCAGCGTTAACACTTCTTGGTCAATTAGGCATCCGTGGACAGAGTTTAAAGCAGACAGTTAGGACTTTGTCATTAGCCTGGTAGCATGTTTGTGTTAGCCTTGTGCTAATGTCAGCATTAGCTTGATAGCATGAGTGAACAGTAGTGAGTCGGATTTGTTTGGTAATACAATTTATAAACAGGGCCTAAGGGTCTAGTTTCCTACTAGGGCGTTGATTAATCATGTGACTTGGATAAACATTGCGGCTGACTGGACAGCTGAGCAGGCCCTGGCATTCATTAAGAAGCTGCCAGACAAGCCAGCGGGGCCGGTCAGACTTTGCTTTGCCTAAGCTGATACAATGTGGATATGCGGGCTGCTGAGCTGGTCGGTATCTGCTCTCTGCTCGGGCAAGTGTAGGATGCAACTTTCATAGTGTGTGACTTGGTAGGGTTTAGGTGTAGCGTGTAACTGAATGTTCTGAATAGAAAGGGATATTGATGGTAGTGTGTATTGTAATGTGGTGTTGTTGATAACAATGTGCAGGTGACAGCAGAAGCAGTGTAGCGGACGTGGGTCTGCTGAGTCTGGGGAAAGAGGGGGTTGTTTCTGGGAAGCTGGAATACACTGTTGAACCTTGTTGAGGTGTTGTGGGCCTAATTCAATGAAACATCGGTGAAGGAGGGTGTCCACTTGATAACCCCAATCATTCGCCTACACTCAGCTCACCCTGAAGCTGGAGCAGGTAGCTGGTGAATGTTGCTGCCTGTCTTATGGTGCTGTAGATTTATGACGGTGTAGCCTGATGTTTTCTATGGTTCTCATTGGTATGGTAGTACATCATTCTGTTAAACTCTGGATTGGGCCTCCATAGGAATGCTCACCTTGGATTATGGCACAAGGAATATTAACATCATTTCCCATAAGGTCTTCCAGAATATAGTTGTTTATGTTTAAGTGTGTATGTATATGCATATATATGTATTTTATCCTCTTTCCCTGTCGCCCCTTAAAGTATATAGTGTTCAACATGAGTGTCTATTGGCCTTGTATATTTGAATGTGCTGTTCACTTGATACTCTATGGTTATTTTAGGTTGACGCTGCCTCTTGTTGTTCCTGCCTGTTCGATCTAGGGGAGTGGCTGCTTGTACTCCAGTTGTCAGATTGACAAGGATTGCTGAATAGAACACCTGTTTCACCTTTATCTCTCCTTTAAGTAGTCTCTTTCCATCGTGCTTTGTGTAAGCTCCCGGAAGAAGGCAAGACACCGAAAGGCTTAGGAGCTAGTTTTTAACAATGTTCAGAATGTAGAACTTGCCCATGGAATAAAGGCATTTTATATATTTCATCTTAAGTTGAGTGCCTTGGTTCCTTATTATCTTGCTGGCTAATCCTCTGCCAAAGAGCACCTTCTTGTCTGATACAGTTGATAGTTTTAAGAAGCCCTCCAGCCCTTTAAACACAGCTTTAGATTGGGATCTGTAAACCACTAATAGTAAAAGGCATTCGCCCTCAACTAGATGCTGCGGTGCACTGACCCCATTTCATACTGGCGACAGCAGGCTTCTCTGAAGTCTGTGACGGGAGAGAGTTCAGCATGGATGGGCTGTGCGTTAAACCACCGATTATTCAGGTCGATCACGGCCTTCTCAGCATCCTCCTCACGACGGAACTGCAAAGGACACCAGGAGAGACAAGAGTGTACTTTAGGAGGAAAATTCTTGGTTGTGATCCAGGCAAAAAGGCATGGTACGACAGCAGGGGTACATGTGCGTGTTTATGCCAGACACACAGAACCCACCTTCACATACACATTCCCAACTAGGTGATCTCCAAGGTTGTCGCATACATTCATCTCCTCCACTTCTCCGTACTTCTCTTCCATCTCTGTGAAAACCTCCTGTCATACAGCAATCAGAGGAAAGCAGAGAAACGAGGAGTGTGACATCTGCATTTGATTGTTTATTATAATTTTGAGTGATGTTCCAATAACTAAGTTCCAATATCATGTTATGAACACACAACTTATTTTTGGTGCTGCTACACTGCCCTTTGTGACATTGCATATTAAATCAATAAACACGTCACAAACTAGGCCTATGAGGAGGTGATAAAGGGGATTTGGACATGTCAGACAAGACAAAGACATATCACGTTTGTCAGAGCAATATAAAAACTTTGCAAAGGGACATAAATATTGACATTGGGATTTCAAAAGTTCGATGGAAGGTTTCGTGTGCGAGTTTGAACAAAGTAAGGTCAATAACGAGCTGGCATTCAATAATAATAAAAAATAAGCCCTCTGGACTGCAAACACTCCAGTGTTCTAAGGTGTGCCTGCATCGGTCAATATTAAGTTTCCTGATTTTCTTTGATGCCTAAATTGTGCAAATCACCCAAAATATGTGTGTGATTCCCTGAACTTTTATAGATTAAATTATTTATAGGTCTGTGTTCATTTGTCCTACTAATTTGTAGCCATTCACTGATTATGAGACAAAACAGTCCAATCATATTCTCCAAGGAAGCTGTGCCAGTGTCAGAAAGGTGTCGTCATGGTTTGGGGCAGACCTGCACTACATAAGGTGCTCTTCAGTAAGACGCAGTCATTGGCACTTACCTCAAAGAACTCGTCATAGTGCTCCTGCATCTCCACATCACTGACGGCACCTAGTGGTGGCAACACAGAACACTTTCATTACAAGGAAAAAAAACAAAAACACATTGTAATTTCACTATAATGGATATCTAACAACAGTTATACATGGTAAGTGTTAAACTATGGCGGACGCAAATTCTGGACAACTGACTGGGAAAGTTGGGTGACAATATTTAAGTGAAAACTAGTTGCGAGTTAAATTTATAAATTGCGTAGATTATTAATAACTTCAAAAACTATATACAGTATAATCGACAGGTACAGGCAGGGAGATGGTTAGTTCGGCCCTTAAGTCGCACAAGGAAAATAATAGCATTTATTCATTATCTCCCAATGAGAGCAGAGTGAGGTGCCCTTTAAGTGAGGAAACAACCCGTCCAGATGGCCAGTCCTCACTACTGATAGTAACATTTCATGGCCATAAACGAAGCCCACCAAATCTTACAGTTGGAAGAGAAACTCTTCAGGACAGGGCCCTTACAAGAAGCACATTTGGTACTACAAAATTGTGTAAAAGGATTTGCATGCAACCTATCTACATTGTTGTGTCACATTGATATTCGGAAAAAGGAGGAATCCACCCTTGGCCAGAATTTACATTATTTCTATCATCTTAGAATGTTTTCAAATATTGATTGTACTAAGATTCCATCCTAAAGTTCCGTAAAAGAAACAAAGGCTCATTTGTGATGTCATAAAGCGACAATTTACAACGCTGCTTTCCATTGACAGAATATGGGACGCTGATTTTGTGGATTCTTTGCGACTGTTTCAGTGATCTGTCACACCTAAACAAGCTTTATTTCCTGGTGCTAACAACACAGAATGAGATTGCTGTAGGACACACTCACACTATAGAGTGTATTTACATGCACACTAATGATTCAGTCTTAACCCGATTAAGGCAATACGCCCGCTATGAAACGGTCATGTAAACGCCTTTATCTGATTATCGTAGCATAACCTGGGTAACACTTAGATGGATGTCTCCTCAATTTTTACATTTATTGGGACATGTAAACGCCTAAGATTTTTTTCTTCTTCTCCAAACTGTGCATGTCAGAAGGTCACCAGACACAGTAACACAGATGAGTGGCAAGCAATAAACCATTTATTAAATGAATCCATCCGGGTTGTTAAAGAAATCTTATTTCTTCAAACTGTGTAACCGTAATCAAAATATTGCCTTAAGCTGATTACTCCCGGTATTCGGAGTATCGGTGTGCATGTAAACCTGCGCGCTGCCTCACAAGGTTGCTTTTCCGTTCATGGATTCAATGCAGAATCTCCGTAAATTGAAGCTTGGTGACATCAGAGCAGCTTTGTCTTGGCCCTTGTTTCCGGCTTTAGCAGAGAATGTTCCCGTGCAGAAATGATGAGCTAAACTAGACAGGATCATAGAAATAACACATCTAATTAGAAGGGGATGGGTTTTAACTTCACAATCACTAAAACATGCTACAAGCCTGCAAAGCCCAGAACTCTACGGCTGCCTACGCAGAGGGTGATGTCAGATAGAAAGGTGGGTGCATGGACAGAGACAAGGACAGTTTTGAGAGCCACAAGCGTTGGAAAACTTACAGTTCAAGCCATCGGCAGACTGGGCACTGTTCTGAGGGTTACGGTAAATGTTCAAGAGGGCAATTGTCTGAAATACAAAATGTACAATGTTGAGATGCTTTCAAGAAGATCTGAGTTTGTTTTGATGAGATCATTTACCAAACCCGCTCAAAATTGATAACATTTTCCTCAAATAACCCCAGAAAAGGGTGAGAGAGGATAGATTAAAAATGAAAAGGTTATGATGATCCTCTGCACTGGTCCGGGCTGCAAAAGCAAAAGTTAGTAAGCAAATCACAAGTGCAATCAAAAAGCTCTGACGCTAGAAGAATCACAGGTTGTGTCGTAACGCTGATCAAAATTCTGTCCATGCAAGTACTACAGTAACAATGTTGGACATAAATCAGCTTCATGATTGTAGATACTGTACATTACAAGAAGCTGTACGTTCTGCATTAAGTTAGGACATAGATATGATTTGAGCAGCAGCACCAGTTAATTCCATTCATCCACAATGCATGATCCAGGGTCTTCTCTACAAAAAGACGTCAAATGTTAAAGATGGAGAGAAAGACGTGTCAGAGGATATGAGACAAAAATAATTACTCGCTTGCTCGCTGTCCGTTTACCATATCACTAAAGGCTGTATTTAAGCCAAACTCAAGATTTCTTTTTCCACGTCTGAATAATACACAAAATACCTATTACGCTTAAAGATTCTTAATGCATATTAAACGTATTTAACGGTCACAAACGCAAGTCTGTTCATCAATTTGCAAGTGAAAAAATACATGTCAACACAGGTGACTTGGACCATTAACAGTGCAGTTAGTGATGTGGTACGCAGCAACTTCAATACCGTATTTATAAAAACTGATAGAGCTAGTTTGAAATACCCTTGGCTATTAAAAAACTGATTATCTCCTCTATCTACACCCAAAAACGTATTACATATAACCCTGAAAACACAGATTGCAGTCTACAACCTATAAAATAGCAGCTTGTACAGCATTTTTCTACAACATCTGCTCAGTTCTGTAAATCAGATGTAGGCAGTATGCTCTTTAAGACCCAAATCTCATGAATTATTTCCATAAGGTCTAAGAAAAATATATTTGTTCTCTTATACTTTTGGTTACTGGTATCATATTATCATCATCATATCACATCAATTACATCTTAGGACATTTTGGACAAGAAAAGGTCAAGAGGAAACCTTACCTGGCTGAAGGTTGGCTTATTGTGTAACCGGGAGCAGCGGTCGCCATGTCGACAGGCACCAATTTTAAAATAAAAAGAGCAGTTCACCCTTTGGAGAAAAAATGATAAAAGGCAATGAAAATGAGTTAGGCGAGTAATCATGAGAAATCCCAGGAGAAGCTGTAAACATGGGGGGCTGCACAACTGTCTGAAATGATACTCGGGGCCATTCATGTCAATTCACCTGCAAAAACCAGGT
Source organism: Beryx splendens (assembly GCA_900312565.1). Classification (NCBI taxonomy): domain Eukaryota; kingdom Metazoa; phylum Chordata; class Actinopteri; order Beryciformes; family Berycidae; genus Beryx; species Beryx splendens. Next base: position 6,172 of record OMOV01095359.1, on the reverse strand, counting down.
TTAGACACCCCCAGTCCCAGATTTCACTGACACTGAGAAGTTACAACTGATCTAAGAAGGGTTCTTGGCACATTTTTGTAAAAATTTGTATTGTATGCACAGACGATAGCTGTTTTTTTATATAAACATATGACAGAGTGTTAGTTGAGATGTTACAGTGTAATATGGACAAAACCTGACTGTCCAGGTTTGACCACTACCTTTCCAGGATGGTAAACAAAACTAGAGTTGGGGTCAGGCTCTTCCTATTTACATAGCCCTATAAATATTTACACAACTGTGAGTTACTACATGAAATGTGTCATGCAACGGGCTCTGAATGCTAATTGTGGGACACAAATGATTCCCGCTAGGCCTAATTACCCGATAACACTGTAAACATAATTATCTTCGGGTAGACCAAATTGTGCAAACTAGACTTTCCACTGTGGACCTGACTGACGTAATGAACTGTCCACGAGAATAGGAATATATATTATCATGCAAGTTATGTTATTATACACTCCTGCGTTTGGGCTCGTGTCTGGACTCATCAGCCATTGCATTGTTCTCCAGCGTGCTTGCTAACATCCCCAACGATATCGTTTCCTATCAGGATAATTACAACTAGGTGCATTGCACATTGAATTCAACTAACCAGTCACGTGTAACGTTAGAAAACACTGACCCGGCATATTTAAGTTCCAATGTTTATGCAAGCTGAAGCATAAATTCAGCATCATTCACCCAGATGTGGCTGCAACCAGCAACCGTAGCCCTACCTCCTTGAGCAACGCGGTATTTGACCAGCGTTAGCTAGCTAGCACCATTAGCTAAAGCTAATTAAGTAACTTTAGTATTTTATATAAACAGCATATACGTCCTGAATGTGTGCATTATGGTCTGGACAAAAGAGGAGACGACTGATGGTTTCCAAAAAGTAAACTAAATCTGAGTTACTTACTTATCTTTTTCTGTGCCGAAAATGGATGCCAAGTACTCCGCCATCTTGGATCGCGCTGCAATAGTCACTTCCGGCGCCGGACTTTCAAAATAAGAGCAGCTATTAACATACATGTGACGAAATATTTCTAAGTAACGTTGGCAACAAACATATTTTCATGCCAACCCTCGTTGCGTGCTTAAATCTTATTTGAATATACTTACATTTATTTATTTTTTTATAAGAATATATGTACATATTCTAATTTGAAAATATGTAATTATTTAAATGTTTCAGACGGGAAGCCCGGTAAAAATCAGACTTACAAATATGATTCATAAACGTGGCCCTTTAAAACAAACGTGGAGGCCCTACTTACTAACTTACTTACTTACTTAGTGGGACCCAAAGAATAAAGAACAAGTTGAGCTTGGAGATTTACATTTTCCTGGGGAAAAACACTATCATTCTTGAGGCCTGATTCAAAGCTATGAAAGCAGAAGTCATCTATAAGGAATAGGATACTTACATTTAGGGCTTTGTAATTCGGTCATGATGTAGAATTTGGCATTCTTATATTGTTAATACCACCACAGTGTAACTGTAGAGACAGAGGCAAAGATATAAAAACAAAGCTTTAACCTCTGTACCCTAGGGAATAGAGCAAGTGGATTTGGGGTATTTGCATTTTCCCACTAAAGATAGACTATATGTGTATAATGATCCCACAAGATGATAATTGCCTTTCTTGAACTGCCCACAGCACTTTTAATTCAGCTTTTTTAGTGATGTGATTTTATTTCATATACAAATTTGATTGACTAAGTGGCCAAGATGTTGACGAAAATGAAAAGGAGATACACTATAGTCACAAGGACATGCATTATGAATCACAAATGAGAGCAGTTTAGCTTTATCAACATACATTTAATTTGATACATCAAATACTGATACATCTGATACATTTTACACATTTCAGAGATCCAGAATTAAAAGGAGACACTTGTCAGCAAATCACAAAACGACACTCTCCTATACTACATGCCACTGGTTTGTCCTTTACATAATATTGTTTTATAAGGTCGACATCAAATGTGAACAGCATGAGTTAAGCTATGAGGTGTAAAATAAATAAATAAATAAATAAATAGGCACAGCTTGTTGGTAAACTGGCACAGCTTGTTTTGATCATGTTGAGCAATATCCGTGAACAACTTTGTCAGTTTGCCCAGTTACCTAGAAACAGAGTAGCCTATAATTTATTTTAAGAGTTTGACACAACAAACAAAAGCCCCTATAATAATGTATACCTTAATGTAATGGTCACATAACCTTTCCCCAGTGTATGTGAACATACCACAACCTTTACATGCTCAAAAGCTTGGATACTTCATTGCAGGTTTTTGCCTTATTTAAACAGATCTTCCTCACATTTGATTTTTATTCATTCATGTCTATAATTTCAGTGAAAGAAATTCAAAATGCATAACGTTACACCTTAAGCATGCCCAAGTGATGCAAGCTGAATCCCTGGTGTATTAACTGAACCTGGGGAAATGTATGGTAAAGTTTAACTGGAATGTAGTGTAGACAATGTGTATATTAAAGAGTTAAAGGGGGGAAACGATAAGCCAATTTAAAACGTTAATACAATTAAATCCCCAAACAGCAACATAACACACATCTTCAACTTTATCGAGAGCGCGTGCCACAATGCCATGACATTTTAGGACACAGTGGAAGAAAGTGTGTGAACACTTTTGAACTCAAATCAGACATTATTTCCCATGCAGCTAAACTTCAGCCTTGCCAGTTAGTCTCCGCCCCTCCTCCTCTGTGTGTGTGTGTGTGTGTGTTGACCAAAAACTTGCATGATTCGCCTGTGAATACTGGCTGGGCTGTTTTCTACCAACAGTTGAACACATTCAGATCCATTGAGGCCCGAGTTCCGAGAGGTATGGTTATTTTTGGGAGATAGTAATGTTTCTTTTGATTAAAGTGCGCTAAGTTGCCGCATATGATAAGAGGTATCCGCCGTGCCTGCACTCTTCCCGCTATTTTGTAGCACTGACTAGCTGTTGTTGATCCATACCAGAGCCCATAGCGTTAGCCCAGTTAGCCCAGAGTTAGCTCGGTCGGAAGAGGCCGCCTACCTTCGAGCCAGACAGGCACACACACACACACGTTAGCTAGCACCAACTAGAGCTAAAGCTAGGCTAACACAGGCTAGTACCGCTCAGCAGATTGGGTTCTGCTCTTTCTCACTACTTGGGAAAACAGACCGCGGTCTTTCGGACGAGCTCCGTTGTCATCCTAGCCAACTTAGTGTTAGCTAACTTGCTAACGTGCTAACGCTAACCCGTTCCTGTTGGAGAGGCTGCTGCCGCGGAGCTGGACCGCCGCGCGACAACAACAGACCGTACGTACGAGTCCAAAAGGCGATAAATGCCGCGTTTTCTCCCATGTTTCTCTGGGTAGATGTGTTTAATTCGTAACCGGTCGTCGTTCTAGTATAATCGCGGCAGTACCGTCGCCCTGTGCGCTGCGGATACCTCGGAAACCCGTCTGGTATTTGTCACGACCGCTCTCGGAAGTCTAATAGCGCTGTAAACCTTAGCCAGGATTTCCGGCTCCTTTCCATTTGCCCTATGCTGTTTTGTTTCCGTTTATTCCATTTCCGTTTCAAAAGTTTTCTACATGCTGAGTTAGAGTGTGATTTTACAGGGATTTGTTTACGGTACACAGCGCGATGTGTTTTCACGGTAAATTAACCGTTCTTTGCTGCACGCGGAGCAGCGCTCGCGGACCGCGGTGCCTCGCCCCGCCGTGTAGGCGCCTACAAAAACTGTGGCTAACTTGCTTCACCGTGGTCCAGGCTCAACTTGGCGACACGTGTAACGCCTGCATCCGAGCCTCGTGATTTTTGAAGGAAAAAAATATGGCGTGAAGTTTGTTATGATTGACCGTTTTAAGATATTTTTAACTAATGGCCTACCATTTGGCCTTTAGACGCGGAGAAGCCTCGCCCTCGAGTTGGCTAGCGGTGCCAGTTGTAGCTCACTGAACTGTCCCGGACGGCCAATGAGGAGTCGAGGCTGAGAGCGAGGCCTCTCCGCTGGAGAGCCCCAAACTGCTCTGTACCAACACCTACATCATAAACACAGTCCAGCTGCAGTGCTGTCCTGCCTACACTGCGACTGGTTTCATTATAAAATCCACAGTTTCATCTTTTCTATTAAACATGTTACTGACTGTGGCTCTACTGAGCAAAACTTTTTAATGTAGGCTTTTAGACAATCATGCTAAATTGGTTTATAATTACACCCTCATGAAAAACCATTAATATCCCTATAGAGACTTATAGTGTGTCTGTGGTAGGCACTAGTTAGATTATAGTACTTGGCATGTTTTTATCTCCTATGGTATACTATTCCTAAAGGGACATGTATAGGCTATTTAGCTGTGAAATTATATGGTGTTAGTCTAAAATGTACTATTTTTTTTATTATTATAGGTCTTTATAATTGGGTCACCAGTTGGCTGTATTTATATAGTGTGTGTGCATTTTAAGCATCTCTAACTGAGAGTCCCCTCAGTCTCAAGTTGACAGCCGTGATAGATTGTGGGACCACGGACTAGGCTATACATAGTTCAAAGCATAAGTCTGCTCCATCCAACTCATTTAGATCATCAGCCACTGGAAATACCCAAACAATCCCATTGTAAGTTCATTTGTTTGCTAAAGAATGTGAAAATGAGCTCTATAGTTGTCATTTCAACTCAGTTCCCACCACATTTCCTAGCTTTTTATTGGACGCTACCGTTTTCTACAACAATATAACTGTTCCTTAGTCTCCTTGGTGCTTTTGGCTCTGCCCAGTACTTTTTGATCACTGTGTCACTGCAATAAACGAATGGGTATGTAAACGTCTTTCACTTACCTTCCTACAGCGGCTTGCCCCTTGGTGTTTAAAAGAGAATGTCGAAAAGTGAATCGGAAGAGATGATAGAGATCGAGATCGACGGGCAGGAGAAACAGGGGTGCCTGGAGGAAGGGTGAGCAAGACGAATTTGACTTGAACGCTGTCGTACGTGCAGGAACTATACGTTTATAGTTCTTTCCAGTGTAACTCCCTTCTCTTGCTTTACCTTTAGTATTGAGGAACAGACCATCACAGCGTCAGATCTGATTCAACAAGATATCGACATCAATGAGCCAATCGGCAATTTGAAGAAGCTTCTGGAGCCTCGTATCCAGGTGTCCCTGGATGCGTATGAGATCTGCTTGCAGGATATTCAGGTAACAATGCACATCAATACAGTAAAAACAAGTTTTACTTTGGTCATTGAAACTAAAAATATTTAGGAAAATGTTATAGAAACTGACGATGCATTCTGCGCTTTGTGTGTTGGCAAAAATTCAAAGGATACATTTGCAATTATCGCTTCTTGACAAGTGTTTTGATTAGACGCTTATTGCCATAACATCGTAATAATGTGTGAAAATGATGGTTGCTGGCAGTTGTTTAAAGAATGACAGCGCCCAAACGTGTGATGTGTTCATGCGGTGATCGTTCAAAGTTACAAGTCAGCGGTCTATTTGGAAGTACTTGTCAATTTAGCCAAAAAACAAAAACAAACTTGCAGTTGGAAATTCCTGTAGGGGCTGTTAGGTGGGACTTGAGCTGCAAGTCTGTTGAGTTTCTCTCTCTCTTTACTTCTCATCGTCTTATTCAGCTCATCTGTCGTGTCTCTCTTTTCAGCTCCATCCTGATCATAGCCTCTTTGATCAAGGAGTGAAGACGGATGGCACGGTGCAGCTCAGCCTGCAGATCATTGCCAAACCAGGTACAGGTTTACCCAAAAACACCATAATGTAACCCTGTGAAATCCTGATAGAGGAGATATGCAGAAACACTTCACTGTTGCAATTCATCCAACTACAACTACAATATTGTCAAATTGTACACGCGCACTTCAAGCTCACTCCTTTGTCCTTACGCTCTCGTCCAGGTGAGGAGAAGTTGAATATCTTGGAGATTGTGAAGCCGGTGGAGACGGTAGAGGTGGTGATCGACCCGGATGCAGCAGGAGAGGAGGGCGCTCTGGTGGAGGAGGGGCAGCTCATTGCTGTGGAGCGATCTGCGCTGTCTGATGACACCTCAGAGCAGGTCACGCGCTGGGCCGCGGCGCTGGAGGGCTACCGCAAGGAGCAGGTCCGTCTGGGCATACCGTATGGTGAGGAGCACC
>OMOV01095358.1:0-13113 GCA_900312565.1 Beryx splendens | reverse complement strand
TCTCTCTCTCTCTCTCTCTCTCTCTCTCTCTCTCTCTCTCACCATCAAGGACCAAATCTGTTGCTGCTTGGATGGTTGAAGAGCATTGAGTGCTACTGTAGTGGTTTAGCTGTGACTATTGCCAGCATGACTTCTTCTCCCCAGTGGAAAGAGTAGTAGAATGCCTTACTCAAGTAGAAGTACTGTTACTTTGCTGGTATTTTACTTTAGTAGAAGTAAAAGCACTGGTCTAAAAATCTACTTCAGTATAAGTTAACAGTAGCTCATTTAAAATGTACTCAGAGTAAAGGTTACTGAGTTACACTGTAACCTGTGATCTTTCCCAGGCCACAGAGCTCAAACTCAGCTCTCTTGAAAATTCTTGAAAATTTGGAAATAAAATAAAGCGCACGAACAAAGCAAAGCCAGATTACTCTTCTCTTCTTTTCTGGCTGACCGATCCCCCTGAACGGTTCCACAGTTGTAATGTGATTTACATAAAAGTAAATTTGCTGACTTTAAAGTAAGGAGTAAATGTAATGAATTACTTCCTCCCTTGTGTCTCACCTGTAGCTAGAACACTGCTAGGCTCCCTGCCTGACTTCAAGGTTGCCTCTGGGCTCTGCTATTGACTGCCACTCCTGCCTTTGTAGGTAAATCTTAAGCTGCCGGTGCTGCTCTGAGCAGCCACCTGACACTGTGGCTTCTCAACCACTTTGACAAAGGCAGTGCGTTGCTGGGCGGAGGGGATTGCCTTTGGTGATGCCTTTGCAGGAGGTGTCTGCTGCCGTCTCTTCCAGGGCTTTCAGGCAGCAGCTGAACATGCTGAGTTGAGAGAGAGAGAGAGAGAGCTGTGACTTGTTACAAGTGCACAACTTCTCCAACAATCAAAATATAATTGAACAGATTTGGTTCTTAAAGTAGTTTTGAAGATATTGGTATTTGCAATTTATTTTTTGAAGTAAAAATGAATTTGCAATGTGAAGACAAATATTAGTGGCATGTTAGAGATAAACTTAAGTTAGTCAAGTTCTTTAGATTGGCTGCATAATAGTAAATAACATTCAAATCCATCTTATCATGATGGAATCCGTCATATTATGTTGGAATTAATCTTAAGACTTTAACAGTTCTGTTGGACAGTCTAGTAGCTCTGCTGGGATCTTAGACTGTGGTTATACTTATCATTTAAATAGGAGTTTATCATCTGATCATGTCAGGATGCAATAACTTGCAGGTTTAGATGCTCCCATGAGAGATTTTGCTCGCATTGTATTCTGATGAACGAGATTACATTCCCAAGGAGTTCATATTGTGATCAAAATTCTAGTCTAGTCTGAGCATAATCCAGTCACAGCGCACATACAGTATGAGGCATGTACAGAGGTAGAGAGCAAGAGAGGCAGAGTGGGAAAATGTAACGCTGACATTACATTTTCCCACGGCCACAGGAGATGCATTAATGGACATTTCCAGGCCAGGTGCGGGTGCCCAGAGACCTGCAACATCTCATTTAGCAAAACACAGCATGAGGTGTAAAAATCCTTTGTGTCATCAGTACAGAAGCTGAATTCAGATGCTAAACAGAATGATGCACTAACCAAAGGGCGACTGTAGAGGCGGCAGGTTAGACGGAGGGTGGGGGTGAGAGTGGGATACAGATCCAGATTAGGGTAAGGTCGCTGTGGGATAGGGATAAGCACCAAGCCGCTATACCAGCATAACCACAATACCAGCAAACATGCTACTAACAAACAGGAAAGCATAAAACCAACTAGCAAACAGAAGTATGCCTATCAGTAAACCACTGATTCAGCAAGCATGCCACTAGCAAACAATAAAACAGCTAACATACTGCTAGCAAGCAAAATATGAGCAAACATGCTACAAACAAATGCTAACAAACCAACATCATGTCATAGCCTCCTGAGTCTCTTGGATGAAAAAAACATGCTGCAGTGAAAAGTTTTCCCAAAAATTCTATGTATTGATTTTTTATCGAACGTCCCTTGTAGTGCACGTCAGTTCTCGGTTCATGTGGAAATGCAGATGGAAACATGGAGATGCAGATGCTTCGAGCCCAAAAGGCTCCACATTTGGGGTCGTCGTTTGTGATTGTTTCCCTCTTGCTCATCCTCAGCTGATGCCGCCTCCTCCTCTGAACTCTCAGCATCCTCTACTGTAACCCGTCCCACTTCATCCTCATCATCTGGAAGCTCTTTGTCTGAGCCTCCCTCGGCAATTTTGAGCAAATTTCTCTCTGCTGTAGTCAGTTCTGTGTCTCCGAACATGTTATAAAATCACGTAAAAAAGTAAGTTAGCAAGTCCTATTGTCCACCACACTGGACACTGACAAACAGTGTCACATTCAGAGGGTTACATTTACGTTTACCACTGAAATCTTACTCAACTGTACTGAATACACTCCTTTTCTAAAATGAAACTCAGGGCAAATGACAACAGGGCATGTGTCGTGTCGTTATGGTTACAACCCAACAAATGTGATATCACTGAAAAGCCCAGGATGTCCTCTACACACTGCAACAGGTTTCAGCGTGACAGCATATATGGTTCTTGAAATTAAGACGAGAGAATCATGTCCAACTGCCGAGTCTTAGGAGGATAGATCTGCAGGACCATCAGACTTACCGACAATCCAAACAATACACCAGCAAAGCAAACCCCAGTACACCGGGAAACATTCCCTACGCTTCAGGATACTTACTTTAGTGACTTTATGCTCCAGTCAGTATGTTTTCTCCTCACTGGCTCCCACCGCTGCCTCAGACTTCGCCTTCACATCCTGCTTTGAATTCTGCCCACACATGCCTAACTCACCTAGTGGTGTTAAAGTTGACCGTGCTATAAACACACGCTGTCCCTCCGCTGCCAGCTCAGGATACATGAGCATTTTCCCTTTCATCTGCCTCATGTTCTGTTTCCTCCTATGGCACCGCGAACTCCACAAACCAGACGATCCGTCGCGCACCTCTGACCGCGATCATTATGTCTGGCTTTAAATGAGCGCTCGCCGTTTCCTGCAAGGATCATCAGCTGTTTCTTTGAATCTACTTTTGCCATTTGCCAGTGTCTGCCCACTCTTAGCTCCCCGGCGATACACCTGCCCAAAAAATGCCTCACCACTCATTTGCCCTCTCTCACGGACACAAGTAAGCTTAATAGCGCTGAAACTCGCCTCACCTTTTCAGTGGTCCGCTTCCAGAAGTAAATTTCTCATTCATTTTCTCCATAGACCTTTCAGAAAATCCCACGTTAATGAATTTTATGCTTTGAACCAAACCAGCCAGCAAAAAACAGACATTTACCTGATGTTTTATCATTGGTTGCATCTATAATGAGTGTAATTCAGTTAGCCTCCATACACCACAACTCTCTCCAGCCAAGTTTCTCCCACTTTACACCAGTTCACCCACTGACCCTGCTTTGACGGCCTTCACACCCCTTGCTGCTTCCTCCTGCCGATTCATTTGTTCCACAACCATCTGTCTTTTCCCCGAGTTGCTCTGCTCTATAAAGCTTGTCCTAAGATCAGCCCTAATCCTTCCTGCCCTTTTTGCACCTGCGCTACAGCATCCCTATGAGTGTTGACTGTGCCCACTGAGCTGCTCTCTAACTTCTCTACCTTTTGATATGTGTGTCTTATATACAGTCAAGAGGCACATGTGGTGAGGCAGCAGACCGAATTACAAACACCACAACTTAAAACCTGGCAGTCTTGACTTCTCTATAAAACTCATAACGATTGGCTCGGATCTCAAAAATCACATTGAAATGACAGGTGAAACTGTAATCTCACAAAGCCGTCCGGTAGGATTTTTGAGTCTTTAGACAGAAGTTGTAATGGCTCCTTTTGCATTTCACGAGAATCATTCTGGATTGTTTAACTAAAAGGCAGATAAAACCAAAGCTGAATACTGAATGTAATAAATAAACAAACGTCTTCTCCCTTCTCACCAGGACACGCCTGATGCAGAGCTTCAAGGAATCCCACTCCCATGAGTCCCTACTTTCTCCTAGCAGTGCTGCAGAGGCTTTGGACCTAGTTTTGGATGAAGATGCCATAATCAAACCTGTCCACTCCAGCATTTTAGGGCAGGAATACTGCTTTGAGGTTTGTCCTTATATCTGTGTTCTGACCTTTCCATTTTCCCTTTATTTTGCTTCCCTGCCCCCAAATGTGTCCTTTTTATCTTCTTATCTCACTGTACATTTCTATATCCATGAATATTAGTAAATGCATGGGCAGCAAATCCAACTGATATGGGAAAGCTGAACTGCGCCCCAAAATGTATTAATTCAATTTGTTCAAAATGTTCTTATATGCACAGATGAATTGATATACGTATGTATCCCAGAGCAACCGCATTATGTCATGCTCAACATAATAATGCCATTTCTCTTCTTTTACTTTTTTTATGGTGGAACTATATTAAGTCAAGGTCATGTCAGTGATGACAGTCTGAACCAAATTTCACTTTTAGCAGATTTTTATTACATTGTTTTGTTCAGTGCTCTTCATATTATATCTTGTTATAAATGTACCCGTGATGAGAGAACACAAAGCCTATCGACGCACATAGAGATTCAGGGAAATTAAGATGAATCTGAAATTGCCCCTGCAGTGACCTAATGGTTTAAGGAATATTTGGCTTATATTCTATGTACAGGGATCAAATACACGTTTGAGTCTGTATTTTTCCTCTGCAGGTCACCACCAGTTCAGGGACAAAATGTTTCGCCTGCCGTTCGGCTTCAGAGAGGGACAAATGGATAGAAAATTTGCAGCGAGCGGTCAAACCTAACAAGGTAAAAAAAAAATCATTTTTTTTGCACTTCAAGCTTCAGTAATTGAACGTTATGCACAATAACTAATGTTGTTTATCTGAACTACAAAGACCTGATGACCTCTTATTGTATCTCAAGATCCTAACCCAAGTAAATAAGGACGATGTACAAAAAGAAAGAACTCCTACTTTCTTTTCCAGGATAACAGCAGAAGGGTGGACAATGTGCTTAAGTTGTGGATCATTGAGGCCCGGGACCTTCCGGCAAAGAAGCGCTACTATTGTGAGCTGTGTCTGGACGACATGCTGTACGCACGCACCACCAGCAAGCCCCGCACAGACACAGTGTTCTGGGGCGAGCATTTTGAATTCAACAACCTGCCTACCATCCGTAGCCTTCGTTTGCACCTCTACAAGGAAACCGACAAAAAAAGACGCAAGGTAAAGAAAGAGGTTAAGTGTAGTCATTCATGTGAATTTAGTGTTCATTCATCTAAAAAAAAAATATATATCACTTCAGTTCCACTGGCATAAAGGACAAGCCAAACACAGTTCGTTTGTTATTGTGTGGAGGATGGTGAAAAACTTTTTTGGTATGAGATCTAGAAAAAATACTCTGAATTAAAGTCTGTTCAACCAACCAAATTCCCAGTAATAAAATATTGTCCAAGACCCATAAATACAACCATACTGTTTACATATTAGATATTTACCTTTATTTGAACTGTAAACCTTCAGATCTGAATATTTCTTTCACTTCAGTGCAATAAAATTACTTAATGTAGATGTCAGACAGAAAATCCATTGTAATTGCTTTTTAAATTCAATTCGGAGCACAACAAAATGAGCAAAAAGTCCAGGGCTGCACAAACTGTGGAGTGTGACTGCGATACCAGTCACTTTGACGTCGTTCCACTGTGCTAATTTCCCTATTGAACATGAAGGAGAAATTAGGCAGGAAAAATAACCATTTGCAGTTTCTTTCCTACTGCAGGCGCATATTGATTTTACTCTAGTATGTTAACGCCAGTCCTTGTTTACTTATATTCAATTAGCAAATCATGTACTCTGTTCTGCCTCAGAGTAATTTAGTGCCAAGTCACAACTGAATCCTCACAGCGACAGTTAATTAAAATGAACAGACTGTACCTGAAGCAGTCATGTTGGAAATAAATGGAATCTGTCTTAATTACAAACGTCACAGAACTATAAATGGCTTTGCAGTGAAGACATCAATAACTGTACAAGCCATTGCTTTGGATTAAAATGTATGAAACAAATTCATTCAACACACAAAAAATCAGTGAACAAAAATAAAAAATACTAAATTTTACAAAGAGAGAATATGTCTTATTGCTTAGATTGTGTTGAACTCCTCTTTCTGCACGCCACCATGCTGCACTGCACCCTGAAAGATCATTAATGAATCTGTTATGTTGTGATTTCTAACGTAGGAAAAGAGCACATACCTCGGCCTGGTCAGCATCCCCATCTCGAGCATCACAGGCAGGCAGTTCGTAGAGCAGTGGTACCCGGTCATACAGTCCAGTGTTTTGGCCAAAAGCGGTGGCAGCGGAAGCGGCAAAGTCATCAACGCCTCGCTCCGCATCAAGTCCCGCTACCAGACCATGAGCATCCTCCCAATGGAGCTGTACAAGGAGTTTGCGGAGTACATTACCAACAACTACCGAACACTGTGTGCAGTTCTGGAGCCGCTGCTGAGCGTCAAAAGCAAGGAGGAGGTGGCTTTTGCCCTGGTGCACATCCTTCAGAGCACAGGGAAAACCAAGGTAGGAGGGGCGGGGTCCAAAGGTAACCAATCACATGTTTTTTTTTTTGTTTTTTTGCCAGAACAACTCATACCTGTTCATGTGTCTCAGTTCTTTATAGTACCTGCTGATCGGTAGGTTGTTCAACACAATAACTTTGAGAATGGTTTTTATGTAAATTTTCATCAACATCTATATATTGAAAACGACAGGATGTTATTAGAGATGGGACAATATGCTTATCTCACAATGCGATTTGATACACAATACGGGATGCGATACAATCACAATAATGTAACAAGTAAAAGTTCAGTGGCGATAAAGTGACTGTGTAGAGTTATGTATTTTTGAGTCACAAATCTTTCTAGCGATGGCATTGGCTTGCTGCAATGTACAATTTAAACAACAACAATTTAAAAATTTAATTAAAAAGTGCAAATAATATAATTTGGATGGAGAGCTTGACAAATTGTGATGGACAAGCTGCCTCATTTGTGAATAAAATGTAGCTAATATTGTGATTCATTTTTCTGCCTCATCAGACGTATCGTCACATTTTTGTATTGCGATATATTGAATTTCAATATATTGTCCCATCCATCCCTAACTGTTATTTAACTGAAGTATGAGAAAAAATAACCAGGATTAAAAAAACATGATGGGATGATTCTCATAGCAGACAACAACAATGTGACGCAAGACAAGAATCACAAGACAAGAAGAAGTTTGTACAGTCTGCATGGACTTCACATAGCGTGCTGATATTGTCCCATGCATCCTGAAAGTATCATCTGTTCCCAGGAGTTCCTGTCCGACATGGCGATGTGCGAGGTGGATCGATTCATGGACCGCGAGCATTTGATCTTTCGGGAGAACACCCTCGCTACCAAGGCTGTGGAAGAGTACCTCAAACTGATAGGTCACAGATACCTCAAGGATGCGATAGGTAAAGCTGGTGTGGTGAACCCAACCGCGCTTCACTGTGTATATAAGCTCCTGTTCCCCGAGCGAGCGAGGGGAGCAGCTGAAACTGGAGGCACAGTCCCTATTGCTAGGATTTGTGTCCAACTTTGCAAAATCATCCCTAGGAGAAATGAATGTGTTGTTGTTGTTGTTTTATGTTGAGATTTTTTGACCTAGATACATGAAACATGGCTTTCTCCTTCCATCACTCTCATTCATTGTGGTTTGTTTTTTAATACTTGTGGTATTATCAGACAACCAGGCAATGGATTCCACTTTCATGTGGATCTTAGAGTAATCTTGAGCTAAAGAACAATCTGAGAGCCAATAGGAAACATGCTTTAATGTAACTGTGTCACTATTACTTGTGATACAAATTATTTTTGAGAGCAGGAGTCAGTTCAGGCAGGACATGTGAGTCATGCTCAGTTTATAGTGATTTCAGCAGTTTCCTGACGCACACCAGTCCCAATCTTAACACACTCACATAGAGATCCACTGAAGTCGAGTCTCCCATGCGGCTAAGCGCTCATGCTGTTGCTGCTGCTTGGTGCTGGAGAAAGCTCTCCTGCCCCTCGGGCCCAGCCTTTCTCTACTGTTCTCTACTGTTGGTTCAGTTCATATGAGCTGCTGCCTGCTAATCTTGAGCAGCAGGGAGCACCTTAAAGAGAAGTGTCAATGGTAAATATCAATGCATTGCCATCATATTTCATTAAATATTCAGGGCTAGAGTGTTTACTGAGAAATGACAGATTCGAATTTTTACTATTTTCTGAGCATAAAATATAGCGAAATGTGGCTGTTACTTGCATTTCTATTTCTTTAGTTGTTTATCTTATTGTTTATTCAGCTTTTAGCTCATCCAGACATTTCATCTCACTGCCATAATCATCTTTAACCATGGAGATTCATTTCTTTTTGAGTGAATGAAAATTCACAGTTGGGTTTTACATCTAAGTAAATGTGAAAGGGCTGAAACGCCGGTGCGGTTGTTTACTGGATTCCACTTCTAGAAGCAGTTTTTAAAGCTGAACTGTTGTGAAACATAACGACAGTGCGATGTCCGTCTTGGCAGGTGACTTCATTCGAGCCTTATACGAGTCTGAGGAGAACTGTGAGGTGGACCCCATGCGCGTCCCGCCGTCGGTCCTCGCTGACCATCAAGCCAACCTGCGCATGTGTTGCGAGCTGGCACTCTGCAAGATTATCAACTCTCTGTGGTCAGTGTGGCCTCATTAGGACTGTCCACAAAACTGTGTATCTATGTTACAGTAAAAGCATGTTTTATTCAGGAACTATTTAACATAATGTGACTTCAGAAAATGCCCTTTTCACCAATTTTGTTGACATTGATCTTTAAAGATTCTTCACGTTTTGGGCCATGACAAAAAATATGCAAGCTTTCCTCTTCAAATAACAAATTTGTGCCCAATTCTTCAAATTTCTTTGATATATGCAATAAAATCATCAACAGTAAGTCAGACTTTTTGGAAAATCCTGCATTTCATATTTAGAATAAAACGTGGCCGAGTTTCAATGTTCCATCTATTTTAGTCTCCTAAACTTGCTGAAATTCCTTCTCTGGGTGAACTAGTGGCTTTTATTTTTACGCCTCACCTTGACAACGGGTAATGAAATCCAATTCTTGCTTCAGCATATTTCCCCGGGAGCTGAAGGAAGTCTTCGCCTCGTGGAGAGCCAGGTGTGCCGAGCGCGGAAGGGAAGATCTGGCCGACAGCCTCATTAGCTCCTCCCTCTTCCTTCGCTTCATGTGCCCCGCCATCATGTCCCCGTCCCTGTTCAACCTGACGCAGGAGTACCCTGCTGAACGTACCT
Source organism: Beryx splendens (assembly GCA_900312565.1). Classification (NCBI taxonomy): domain Eukaryota; kingdom Metazoa; phylum Chordata; class Actinopteri; order Beryciformes; family Berycidae; genus Beryx; species Beryx splendens. Next base: position 3,761 of record OMOV01095358.1, on the reverse strand, counting down.
CCCGCACGCTGACGCTTATTGCCAAGGTGATGCAGAACCTGGCCAGCTTCAGCAAGTGAGTCACCGGCTTCCTGCGTCCTGCTACGCCAGCTAGAACATTAATTCTATTTGATGCAGTTCATTTTTAGATTGGGATAACTTGACGCTCATGGTAGGTGGGACGCATGTCACAGGTTGTCATCATGGAAATAGGGCCTGGTGATTTTGACTGCTATAAACCTTGTTTTATTGGAGAAATATTGCAACAAAACTGGTACTCATCTAGAAAAAGCACCAAAAATCTTTCAACAGTGATGGACGCTCTTCCCTGTTTGGATTTCAAAGAAGTTTCTCTTCTGGCTTAAAGGGTCACCTGAATTTAAGATGTCAAGAGTTTGTTGGTGTTTAAGAGTTGCAAACAAGTAGAAGATCTTACATTTTAGGAATGTTTGATAATATACTCAAAATGAGCATATATTAGTACAGTTTAGTACAGTCTTTATCTGACCAAGTACCTTTGGCACCCTGAAACGTTGTTAAAATGTGCCAGAAGCAGTCATATTCATTTGATATGAATTAAGATTGACTGCATGAACTTGAAGCTTGAAGTCATTACACCATCATTACACACAAAATTAATAAGGTGCAGACAAAATAAAAAGTGAATCGCTATCCACTTACTTTTGGAGCTCACAGTATGCAACAGTTTTCATTTGACCTCAAGGATTTCAAAGCTCTTAATCCTACATACATTTAAACGGTAAACATTAGACACTTCCCCATATATATACAGTATATACAGTATATGTCCCCTCCTTATTCTCTATCTTAACGTGTCCTGTCATTATTGTCTGTCTTCTAAACTGCAGATTCGGACCCAAGGAGGAATGCATGTATTTCATGAACGAGTTCTTGGAGATGGAGTGGGGCTCCATGCAGCAGTTTCTCTACGAGATTTCCAACATGGAGACTGGAGGAAACATCGGGGGGTTTGAGGGCTACATTGACCTTGGCAGAGAATTGTCCATGCTCCACAGCTTACTATGGGAAGTCATGGGCCAGCTCAGCAAGGTAGGAGAAAGAAGAAAAATGTGTTACTGAAATGCCAAATTTAACCGAACATTAAATGCAATATCTTTGTTTCTCTCTCTCTCTCTCTCTGAAGAATATAGAGAGGTTGCCTCTAGAAAAGGCTCTGCTTGTCCTCTAAAATGCATAATTATGAAAGAAAATGAAGTCCTGCTGCTTGCTATCAGAGTCAGGATGAATATCATTTGGACTACTGAAGCAGAGGTGGAACAAGCACTTAATTCAGTGACATTTTACTCAAGTCAAGGAAGGAATGAAAATTGATGATATTTTGTGCCTTTCCCCAAATAGTCTCCCATAAGTTAACAGAAAGGTCGTAATGATCAACCCGGGTTTAAGGATTGCTATTGTTTAATAGGAATGACAGACTGATGGGTAAGGGTTAGTAATATGTTAGTAATAATAATGTAGCTCTTTTTGTGCCTGATAAGTGACTTTCTATAGCACTACATAGAGCTGTTGACGCCCTGCTTGGTATTTTTTACTGATATTTGTATATATGATACAATATATGTTGAATGTACTTTTATATCATGTGGTTTTGTTGTTTTATTTTGTGTTTATTGCTTTATTATGCGCTTCATTGTGTGTTTTTGCTGTAAACCCTGTCTGCAAACCAAGTTGAGGGGATGAATGAATGGGTGAATGTTGTAAGCACATGTGCATAGGAAGCTTGGATTCCTCGACTCAAAATCTTTTCGCATCACAGGATGCAATTCTTAAACTCGGACCCCTCCCTCGGCTGCTGAACGACATCAGCGTCGCCCTGAGGAACCCTCAGCTCCACATGCCAGCAAACCACCAGCTGGACAGACCCAAGGACAGACTCTTCTCCCGGCCCTCTTTCAACCGTCTGATGTCCTCAGACTTCCAAAGCCTTATGATGCGAGACTTAAACAGGTGACTGCTTGTGATCGGATGTGTGCTTTGTTGCGTGTTTTTGTTAGTCTCTTTATGGTATTAAGTTTCCTCGACACGTGACATTTGATTGGCATGTCCCCAAATTCAATATTGTACAGTTGTAGATGGGTGGAATCACAAATGGAGCACAAAAAGGCCAAAAATATACAATACACAACAATGTGAATAAATAAATATTCAATAGTTCAAAACACAATACTGGTACGTTTCTCGGAGTGCATAATGATACTGATGATACCGTTCTTTAGGCCTTTGAAGTATTTTATCAATGAATAATTGCCGGCACCATCTGTTTGTCCCCAGACTCACTTGCACAAACCTCTTTCCACAATGTGTTTCAATTCATTTCCGTGCTCTGATATTGCCAAGAGACGCTTCCTCTCATTACAGCCTAATTGTTTGAGTAAGCATTCTGTAAGTAAGAGTAGTGGGAGCAGCTATATCAGGTCCCCACTGCAGCTATTTTGTATTCGCCATAATGAGTCCCTCCCACCAAGCATTTGTCTTTTGGGAACACAAATGGCGGGAGTTAAAGCAGCCATGGATGTGCTTGAAGTGCCACCCATTATTTACCAAGTCTAATTACTTAATACTTTATACTTTTTACTTTGCCATTTAAAGCTATAGTTTCCTACATTTTCGGTCCATATAATACTTTCACTAGTAACATAAAACAATAGGTGGGATAGGAGTTAAATCTGGCTTGGGGTCACCTGTCCTGTAGAAAGAATATATCTTTTTTTTAAAACACATATTTGTGGATTTGAGGACCTAATTTGAGAAATCTGGAAAGAAATGCAACCAAATCTACATGTCAGATGATTTGGAAATGTAGTTTAAACTGTAAATATGTGCAAATAAATGCAAAGAAACTCAAGTGTTTTTGATGTAAACATGCACATTAAGCACTTCAAATGCAAGTTTTATTGTATAAGTTTATTATTCTTGGAAATATGTTTGTATACTTGAGGATAAAAGGTGAGCTATTTATATGCTTGTTTGATCTCATTAGCAGCAAAGTGAAGCGTCTGACTGTGTTTTGCTCTTTGCGGCTCTGCAGCTCGATCGACATCTCCCGCCTGCCGTCCCCGACGACCGGGGTGTCAGCAGTGGAAGCCCTCTCATCTCATCTCAACATGAGGCGTCACGCAGAACGGGACCTCCGCTCCTCCAGGGAGGTTTTCTACGTGACCCGCCCCCCGCTGGCTCGATCCAGCCCCGCGTACTGCACCAGCAGTTCAGACATCACCGAACCCGATCCAAAGGTACGCTGTCTAAATGACGTCAGACTTGACCATAAGTGGCGAGTTTGTTCATGTATTTCTTTATTTTGAGTCTGGTTATTTTGTCATGATGTGAAAAATATGCAATTCTCTAGGAGTCCCCACTGTTTTGGGGCATTCTATTGTGGTAGTAGTTTAATAAAAATCCTTAAGGGCGCCCGGGTAGTCGAGTGGTCTATTCCCTCGCCTCCAACACAGGGGTTCGCTGGTTCGCGCCCCCGTGTTACCGCCGGCTTGGTCGGGCGTAGCTACAGACACAATTGGCCGTGTCTGCGGGTGGGAAGCCAGATAGGGATTTGTGTCCTGGTCGCTGCACTAGCGCCTCCTCTGGTCGGTCGGGGCGCCTGTTCGGAGGGGGGAGGAAGCGGGAGGAATAGCGTGTTCCTCCGCACGCGCTAAGTCCTCCCGGTGAAGCTCCTCGCTGTCGGGTGAAAAGAAGCGGCTGGCTGACTTCACGTGCATCGGAGGAGGCACGTGCGTGAGTCTCTC